>JAHQIW010007311.1:0-57349 GCA_019055375.1 Parelaphostrongylus tenuis
CCCCCCACCCCACCACCACCCACACCCCACACCCACACACCACCCCACCCCCCACCCACCACACACCACCCACCACCCACCCCCACCACCCCACCCACCCCCACCCCCACCCCAACCCACCCCACCACCCACACCACCCCCACCCCCACCACACCCACCCACACACCCAACCCACCCCCCCCCACCCCACACCCCACCCCCCCCCCACCCCACACCCACCACACCCCCACACCCCACCCCCACCACCACACCCCCCCACACCACCCCCCACCACACCCACCCCCCCCCACACCCCACCACCCCCACACCCCCCACCCACCACCACCCCCCACCCACCCCCCCACCCCCACCCACACCCCCCCACCACACCCCACCCCCCCCACACCACCCACACCCCCCCACACCCCCCACCCCACCCAACCACCCCACCCACACCCCCCCCCACCCCACCACCCCACCACACACCACCCCCACCCCACCCCACCCACCAACCCACCCAACCCCCCAACCCACCACCACCCCCCCACCCCCACCCACCACCACAACCCACCACCCACACACCACCACCAACCACACCACCCCACCCCACCCCCCCCCACACCACCCCCCCACCCCCACACCACACCCCACACACCCACACACCCCCCAACCACCCCACACACCACCCCACACCCCCCACCCCCCACACCCACCCCACCACCCCCACCCCCCCCCCCACCCACACACCCCCCCCCACAACCCACCCACACCCCCACCCCCACCCCCCACACACCCCCCACCACCACCCCACCCCCACCCCCCAACACCCACACCACACCCCCCCCCCACCCCCCCCCACCCACCCCCACACCACCACCCCCCCCACCCCCACCACCACCAACCCCCACCCCAACCCCCCCACCCCCCACCCACCCCCCACCCCCCCCACACCCCACCACACCACACCCACCACCCACCCAACCCCCCACACCACACCCACCCACACCCACACCCACACCCCCACCCACCCACCCCACACCACACCCACCACCCACACCCCCCCCCACCCCACACCACCCACCCACCCCCACCACCACCCACACCACCCCCCACCACCCACCACCACCCCCACCACACCCCCCCACCACCCCACCCCCACACCCACCCACACCCCCCACACCACACCCCACCCCCACAACCCACCACACCACCCCCCCCCACCCCACACCACCCCCACCACCCCACCACACAACACACCACCCCCCCCCACCCCACAACACCCCACCCCACACCCACCACCCCCACCCCACCCCACCCCCCACCACACCCACACCACCCCACCACACCACCCCAACCCCCCCAACCCCCACCCCCACACCCACCCCCCCACACCCACACACCCCCACCACCCCCACCCCACCACCCACCCCCACCACCACCCACCCCCCCCCACACCCACCCACCACAACCCACCACCCCCACCACACACACCACACCCCCACCCCACACCCACCCACCCACCCACACCCACCCCCACCACCCCACCCCACCACCCCACCACCACACCCACAACACCCCACCCCCACCACCCACCCCACACCCACACCCACCCCCCACACCCCACAACCCCACCACCCCACCCAACCCACCACACACCCCACCACCCCCCACACCACCCCCCACCCCCCACCCACCAACACCCCCACCCACACCCACCCCCACCACAACCCCACAACCCACCCACAACCCCCACCCCCCCACCACCACACCACCCCACACCCACCCACCCACACACACCACCACCCCCCACACCCACCCACCACACCCACAACCCACCCCCCACCCCACCAACCACACCCACCACACCACCCCACCCCCACACCCACCCCACCCCACCCCCACCCACACACCACCCCCACACCACACCCCACCACCACCACCACAACCCACCCCCACCACCACACAACACCCCCACCCCACCACCCCACACCACACCACCCCACACCCACACCCACCAACCAACCACCACCCAACCACCCACCACCACCACACACCACACCACCCCCACCCAACACCCACCACCACACCCACCACCCCCCCCACCACCCCACCCCCCACCCCACCACCCCACCCCCACCCCCCCACCACCCCCCACCCCACACCACACACCCCCACCCCCACAACACCCACACCACCCACCACACACCCACCCCACACCCCACCACCCACCACACCACCCCCACCCCACCCAACACCCCACACCCCACAACCACACCCACCCCCCACACCCCCACACCCACCCCAACACCCCCCCACCCACCACACCCACAACCACACCCCCACCACACCCACCACCCCCACCCCCACCCCCCCCCACCCACCCACAACCACCCCCCACCACAACCCACCAACCCACAACCACACCACCCAACACCCACCCCCCACCCACCCCACCCCCCCACCACCACCCACCACCACACACCACACCCCAACACCAACCACACCCACCCACACCACCACCCCCCCCCACCACCCACACACCCCCCACCACACCCCACCCCCCAACACCCACCCCCCCCCCACCCCCCACCCCCACCACCCACCCACCCACCCCCACCCACACCCCCACACCCCACCACACCACACACCCACACCCCCACCACCCCCCACACCAACCAACCCCCCACACCACACCACCCCCCACCCCACACCCCACCCAACCACCCCCCCAACCACACCCCCCACCCACCCACACCCCCCAACCCCACCCACCACCCACCCCCCACCAACCCACCACCCACCCCCCCACACCACCCACACCCACCCACACCCCACCCCCCCCACACCCAACACACCCCCCCACACCACCACACCCCACCCACAACCACCCAACCCACCACACCCACAACCACCACCACCCACACAACACCACCCCCCCACACCCACACCACCCCCACACCACACCCCCACCCACCCCCCCCCCACAAACCCCCAACCCACAACCACCCAACCCACCCCACCACCCCCCCAACCCACCACACCCACCCCCACCACACCACCACCCCCACCCCCCCCACCCCCAACACCCCCCCACCCACCCCACCAAACACCACACCACCACCAACACCCACCCCCACACCCAACCCACCACCACACCACACCCACCCACACCCCCCCCACCACCACCACCACACCCCCCACCCACAACCCACCACCCACCACACACCAACAACCACAACACCCCCACCACCACCCACAACCAACCACCCACACACCACCCCACCAACACCACCAACCCCCCCCCACACACACCAACCCACCCCACAACCCCCACACCACACCCACCCCCAACCAACCCCCCCACCAACACCCACCCACCACCCAACCCCCCCACCCCACCACACACCCACCACCACCCCCCCCCACCAACCCACCCACCACACCCCCACCCACACCCAACCACACACAACCCACAACCACCCCCACCCACACCCCACCACACCACCACACCCCCCCCCACACCACCCACCCCCCCCAACACCCACCCCAACACACCACCCCACAACACCCCACCCCACCCCCAACACCCACCACCCCCCACCACCCCCACACCCACCACACCACACCACACCCACACCCCACCAACACCAACCACCCCCCAACCCAACACCACCCACCCCACACCCACACCACCCACCCACCACCCCACACCACCCACCACCCCCACCCCACACCCCACCCACCAACCCACCCCACACACCCCACCACACCAACCACCCCCACACCCACACCCCCACAACCCACCACCACCAACCACCCACACACCCACCCACACCCCACACCCCACCACCACAACCACCCACCCCCACACCACCCCCCCACACCCCCACCCACACCACCCCCCACCACAAACCCACACCCACACCCCCCACACCACAACACCACCACCCCACACACCCACCCACACCACCCAAACCCACACCCCCCCCCACCACACCACCACCCCAACACCACCCCACACCACCCACACAACCCCCACACCACCCCCACCCACCCCAACCCACCCCACACCCCCCCCCACCACCCACACAACACCCCACCCACCACCACACACCACACACCCAACACCACCCACACCACACCCCCACAACCCCCCACCACCCCACACCCACCACCCCCCCACCCCCACACCACACACCCCCACACACCACCACAACCCCCCACCCCACCCCCCCCCCACCCCCACACCCCCACCAACAACCCCCCACCACCACACACCACCCCCACACCCACCCAACCCCCACCCCCCACCCCACAACCACACCCACCACCCCACCACCCACCCCCACACCCCCACCCCCACACACCCCCCCACCACCCCCACACCCCCCACCACACCCCCCCACAACCACCCCCACCCCCCACACCCCCACACCACCCACCACCCCCACACCCCACCCACCCCCCACCCCACCCCCACCCACCCACCACCCCACCACACCACACCCCACCCACACAACCACCCACCCCACACCCCACCCCCACCAAACCCACCACCCCACCCCCCAACCCCACCACCCCACCCCACCCCCCCACCCACACCCCAACCCCACCACCCACCCCCCACCCCCCCCCCCCACCACCCCCACCCCCCCCACAACACCACCCCACACACCCAACACCCACCCCACCCCACCACCCCACCCACCCACCCCCACCACCAACACCCCCCACCAACACCCCACACCCCACCCCACACCCCACACCACACCACCAACCCCCCCCCACCCCCACCACCACACCACCACACCCCCAACACCCCCACCAACCACCCACCCCCCACCCAACCCACCACCCCACCAACCCCCCCACCCACCCACCCACCCCCCCCCCCACCCCCCCCACCCCCCACCCCCCCCACCCCCCACACAACCACCCACCCCCCACCCACACCACCCCCCCAACCCACAACCACCACCCACCACCCCACCCCACCACAACCCCCACCACACACCCACCCACCCACCACACCCCCCCCACACCCACCCACCCACCCACCACACCACCCCACAACACCCCAACCCACACCCCCCCCACCCACCACCCCCCAACCACCCCCCCCCCCACCACCACCCCCCCCCCCCACACCCCCACCCACCCACACCCCCCCAACCACCCCCACCCACCCCCAACCCACCCCACCCCACCACACACACCCACCCCACACCCCCCCCACACCACCCCACACCCCCCCACCCACACCCCCCACCCCCACACCACCACACCACACCACCCACCACACCCACCCACACACCCCCACCCCACCCCACACCAACCCACCACCACACCCCCCCCACCCCCACACACCCCCCCCCCACCACCACCCCCCACACCCCCCCCACACCCACACCACCCACCCACCACACCCCACACCAAACCCACCCACCACCACACCCACCCACCCACCACACCCCCCCACCCACCCCCCACCCCCCCCCCCCCCACCCCCCCCCCACCCCCCCCACACCACACCACCCCCCCCACCCCCCACCCACCCACCCCACCCCCACACCACAACACCCACACCCACCCCCCCCACCCCCACACACCCACCCCACACCCCCCACCCCACCCACCACACCCCACCCCCACCCCCACCACCACCCCACCCCCCCACACACCCCACCCACCCCCCCACCACCCACCCCCACCCCCCCCCCCCCCCCCCCCCACCACCCCACACACCCCACACCCACACCACCCCCACCACCCCACCCCCCCCCACCCACCCCACACCCACACCACCCCCACACACCACACCACACCACACCCCCCACCCCCCACACCCCCCCCACACACCCCACCCCCCCCCCACCCCACCACCACACCCACACCCACCCCACCCCCCCCCACCACCCCCACACACACCCCCCCACACCCCCCAACCCCAACACACCACCCACCCACACCCCCCCACCCACCCCCACCCACACCCACCACACACCCCCCCACACCCCCCACCCACCCCCCCACACCCACCCCCCCCCACACCACCCCCCCCACACCCCCCCCCCACCCCCCACACACCCCCCCACAACACACCCCCCCCCCACCCACCAACACCACCACCACCCCCACCACCCCCACCCAACACCCACCACACACCCCCACCCACACCACCACCCCCCCCCACCACCACCACACCCCCACACCCACCCCCCCACCCCCCCACCCCCCCCCACCACCCCACACCACACACCACACCACCACCCACCCCACCACCCCCCCACCACACCCCACATCCCACCCACCCCCCCCCCCCCCCCCACACCCCACCACACACCCCAACCCCACACCCACCCCCCCCCCCCCACCCCCCACCACCACCCACCACCCCCACCACACACCCACCCCACACCACCACACCACCCCACCCACCACCCACCACACCCCACCCCCCCCCACCCCCCCAACCACCACCCCCCCACCCCACCCACCACCCCCACCCCCACACCACCACACCCCACCCACCCCCACCCACCCACCACACCACCCCCCACACCCACCACACCCACACACCACCCCCACCACCCCCCCCCCCACCCCCCCCACCACCACCACACACCCCCCAACCCCACCACACCCACCCCACCCCCCCACCACCACCCACACCCCCACACCACCCACCCCACCACCCACCCCACACCCACCCACCCACCACCACACACACCACACCCCCCACACCCCACCCACCACCACCCCCCCCCACCACCCCACCCCCCACCCCCACCACCCCACACACACACCACACCCCACCCCACCCACACCACCCACCACCACACACCCCACCCACCCCCACACACCCCCACCCACCACCCACCACCCCCCCAACAACCCACACCCCCACCACCAACCACCCACCCCCCCACCCACCCCCACCCCACCACCACACCCACCCCCCACCAACCCACCCCCACCACCCCACACACCCACACCCCCCCCCCCACACACCACCCCCCACCCCATCCCCCCCCACCCCACCCACCCACCACACACACCCCCCCACACCCCCCCCACCACCCCACACCCATCCCCACCCACCACCCACACCCCCCCCACCCCACCCCACCACCCCCCCCCCCACCACCACACACCACCCCCCACCCCACCCCACACCCCCACCACCCCACACCACCCCCACACACCCACCCCCCACACCCACACACCCACACAACCACACCCACCCCACCCCCCCACCCCCCCACCCCCCCCCCCCCCCCCACCCACACCAACCCCCCCCCACCACCACCACCCCACCACACACCCCCACCCCCCCCACCCACCACCCACCCCACACCACCCCCACCCACACCCCCCACCCCCCCCACACCCACCCCCCCACACCACACCACCCCCACCACCCACCACACACCCCCACCCCACACCCCCCCCACCACACACCCACCCCCCACCACCCCACACCACCCCCCCCCCCCACCCCCCCCCACCACACACCAACCCCCCCACCCCCACCCACACCCCCCACCCCCCCCACACACACACCCACCCACCACCAACCCCCCCCCCACCACCCACCACACACCCACCCACACCCACCACCCCCACCCACACCCCACCCACCACCCACCCCACCACCCCCCACCCACCACCCCCACCCACCCCCCCCCCCACACCCACCCCACCACCACCACCCCACCCCACCACCCACCCCCCCCCCCACACCACCCCCCCACACCACCACACCCCCACACCACCCCCACCCCCACCCCCCCCAACCCACCCCACCCCACCCACACACACCCCCACCCACACACCCCACACACCCACACCACCCACACACACCCCCACCACACACACACCCACACCACCCACACCACCCCCCCCCATCACCACACCCACCCCCCCCCCACACCCCCACCCCACCCCACCCACACCCCCCCCCCCCCCACCCCACCACCACACCCACCACCCCCCACACCCCCCCACCCCACCCCCACCCCCACACCCCAACAACCCACCACCCCCCCACCCCACCACCCCCCCCCCACACCACCCACCACCACCACCCACCCACCACACACACACACCCCACACCACCCACACCCACCACCCCCCCCCAACCACCCCCCCCACCCACACCCACACCCACCACCCCCACCCACACCACACACCCCACCACCCACCCCCCCACACCCCACCCCCACCACACCACCACACCCCCACCCACCCCACCCACCCACACCCCCCCACCCACCACCCCACCCCCCCAACCCCCACCACACACCACCCCCACCACACACCCCCCCAACCACCACCACCCACACCCCACACCCCCCACCCACCACCACACACCCACCCACACCCCCCCCACACCCCCCACCCCACCCCACACACACACACCCACCACCCCCCACCATCCCCCACCACACCACCCCCCCCCCCCCACCCCCCCACCCACCCCCCCACCCCACACCCACCACCCCACTCCCCCCACCCCCCACACCACCCACCCACACCCACCCCCCCCCCCCCACCCACCCCACACCCCACCCCACCAACACCCCCACCCCACACACCCCCACACCCACCCCCCCACCCCCACCCCAACCACCACACCCCCCCCCACACCCCCCCCCCCACCCCACACCAACCCCCCCCCCAACCACCACCACCACCCCAACACACCCCACCACCCACCCCCCCCACCCCACCCACCCCCACCCCCCCCACCCCACCCCCACACCCCCCCACCCACCCCTCCCACCACCCCCCACACCCAACCACCCACCCCACCCCCCCCCACCACCCACCCCACCCCACACACCACCCCCCCCACCCACCCCCTCCCACCCCCCACCCCACCCACCCACCACACCACACACCCACCCCCACACCCCCCACCCCCCACCCACACCACCCACCCACCCCCCCCCCACCACACCACCCCCACCCACCCACCCACCACCCACCCCCCCCCCCCCCCCCCCCCCCCCCCCACACACCCCACCCAACCCCCCCCCACCCCCCCCCCAACCCCCACCCCAACCCCCCCCCACCCCCCCCCCCACCCCCCCCCCCACCCACCACCCCCCCCCCCCCCCCACCCCCCCCCACCCCCCACCCCCCCCACACACCCCCCCACCCCACACCCCCCACCACACACCCCCCCACCCCCCCCACCCCCACCCACCCCCCCCACAACACCCCACCACCCACACCCCCCAACCCCACACCCCCCCCACCCCCCCCCCCCCCCCCACCACCCACACCACCACCCACCACCCACCCCCCCACCCCCACCCCCCCCCAACCCCCCACCCCCCCCCCACCCCACCCAACACCACACCACCCCCACCCCCACCCCCCCCCACACCCACCCCCCACCACCACCCACACCCCCCCCACCCCACCCCCACAACCCCCCCCCCCACCCACCCCCCCCCCCCCCCCACCCCACACACCCCCCCCACCCCCCCCCCCCCCCCCCCCACCCCCACACCCCCCCAACCCCCCCCCCCCCCCCACCCACAAACCACCACCCACACCCATCCACCACCCCCAAACCCCCCACCCCCACCACCCCCCCCACACCCCACCCACCCCCCCCCACCCCCCCACCCCCCCCCTCCCCCCCACCCCCACCCCCCCCCACCACCCACCCCACCCCCCCAACCCCCCCCAATTACGATTCATTTCCGTTATTCGGGAAATTTGAATATTGACCCCATTCGCCCGACAAGTACTTATGAAAGTGTTAGTAAATATTTGAAAAGCTTAAATCGCTGGTTAGCGCCCGTACGTGATGGTTCTTCGAAAAGATCCTTTCATACGCTTCGGCGATGGAAAAGCATTTAGGTTTCACACCCACGCGCTTTTCTCGCAAGACAGAACTCATTCCTCAGACTATTAGTGATCATTCGATAGCGTAAGATTTGCTGTTTCCAAGGGCTGTGCTTGTTTTCTGGAAAGACCGTTTCTCTGCAGTGCAGCAGGGAAATTAAGATTGATTCACGCGCGCAAGCATTTGTATTTTAGCCAATTCACGGGCTGCAGGAGGAGGAGGGAGGAGGAGGTGTGGGGGAGAAGATGGGGTCTTCTCAGTTATCGATGATGAACGCCTAGGTGAAATGTGATTTTTGTTACTTGATAGGACATTGTTTTCCCCGTTTCGAAAGAAGCTCCAGATAAGATGCATAACTCTAACCCTGAAAGATTTTCATTACATGTTCATGTGCTTTTCGTGCTTCCAGCGAAGTAAGAGTTGCATCGCGCTGCCGATGTGAAACACAATTTTATTTTGTATTCGACAGCGATACAAAAGGGGTTCTGTAAAGATTCATATATGACGCTAGCCAGAAAATCAAACTTTCGAGCGATTACTAGCACTTCTGGCTATGAACACTTCTGCGATAAGTTCTTGTCCAGCGAATGGAGTCGAATATCCATTTGCACCCGGATAACGGTAAAAACCACATTTGCCTCCTTCTCAGATAAATTCCATTTGGAACATGGTAAATCGGGTCTGATATATGTTCAAGCACATGTTACCAGCAACAGCATTGTGATCTAGGCAATTTTTTTACTACTATACAAAAAAATAGAGTGAAAAAACATGTGATTGGTTGATTCAGATAAACAAAAATTTATTCGTTATCAATATAATCCTGATTGCTTGCGTTGCTGCTGGGTAGTTGAGCATTGGCATACAAGAAAAAACTCTATCTTAGCAGTCGATCTGGTTGTCACCATAAAGTCAAACAGTCCTATGATTTACTACTTGAAGAAGGGGATTAGTTATATATTCGAGTTTCCTTGATCCTTAAATTATCAAAAAATAGTGCAAAATATTTTATAGGCTTTGTGTGTTTTTGGAGCTGCTCGACTTTGCCTACCAGGTCTCACAAGGAATGGCTTACTTGGCTGCTCAGCACTTTGTTCACCGGGATCTCGCGGCAAGAAACTGCATGTACGTAAAATGACACAGTTTATTCAAATCTTTTCTTGTCCGTATGTGAATCGGCAAGTTTGCTGCATTTTATGGCTGCCTTACCGTCGAATATCTTGCATTCTTTGCAGGATCTCGGCTAATCGGTTGGTTAAAGTTGCTGATTTTGGTCTAGCTGTTGATTTACTCGATAAGGAGTCATATACTGACGAATCTGAAACTGGTGCTTTCGTTGTATTTCTGCATAGACCGGCATATATATCAATTCGAAAATGTTATCGTTTTGAATTTAGGGCCTGCTCGACTACCGCTGAAGTGGCTTGCTCCCGAAAGTCTACGGGATCGTCGAGTTTTCAACGTAGCCACTGATGTTGTGAGTAACATTCATATCAATAAGTAAAGCATTTACGTTTTTTAAGGCAATTTTCTCCACAATTTTGCATTCTTTTTCAAATTTTGGAAACATAACAGGAATTACGCATCTTTTGGAACTTGCCCTTTTTTTCCAAATGTGCCGTCATGAAAAAACACGTCTCCCATTTCATGAGTGTGTGAAATATTGAGTGCATAAGACGCATTAAAAAGCAAGAATTACTGAAACGTTAAAGGACGTGACTATATTATACGACTGGAGTGACTATTTACCACAGTGATCGTCGACTGAAATTTGTACACTTTCACTATTGATTTTATTAATAAAGGCAAAGCGTACAAAGCGGGTAAACTCCTGAAGGCATCGCCATGCACTCGACTTCATTCATAGCATCGTCTAAATGATTGAATGTATATTTGGTCCGCACAGCGACTTCGTCTAGAAAGCGTGGTAGCAATATCGATGTGATGGAAAGCGTAGTAATTCCGGAACGCGAAGTCGAATTAGCGTGCCATTCAATGTAAACCGTATAAGACCTCTAACGCTACACGGGCTTCACATGCATGCATATATTGTTATTCTAGTCATTGAAGTTAAATCTGATGATGCTCCTAGTCTGTTTTCAAATTGTTACTCTATCGTAGAATTTTCAAGAATGTTCCAAGCTTTTTCGGGATTGCTACATTACTGTTCGTTTCAAACATGGCTTACGCGCGTTTACGGTATAGCCATCATCAGAACAACTCGCCCTTTATGATAGGGATAAGGCGTTGAACAATAGTGCTCTGTCAGGAAGAAAATAATGGCTGCCAGCGGAGCCTCTTTCGATGCCATGCGGCTGGTACGGATGGCATATGATAGTTTTTCGTATATTGAGTGTTTTGAAAGCGACGTTATGAAAAGTAGTCGATTGGAAAGGTATTGTATTGTAGTTTTACGAGTGAAGATGCACTATTTTCGTCTGCTGAGAACTATTGTTCAAGTTCCTTCAATTCCAGCAAAATCCACAATTTTAATTACAGTGGTCATTCGGTGTGTTGATGTGGGAGTTGATGACACGTGCCGCTTCACCTTACGGTGACGTCTCGAATGCGAAAGTCCGGTTATATTTGGAGAGCGGCCTACGTCTTCCACAACCGTTACATTGCCCGGACGTCGTGTTTGTTTCTTTGAATCCTTTTACTTTTTCTTTATTCAAAAAAAGTTTTTCGAGACAAAGTCTCTTTTTCACATTTGGTACCGCTTTTCTTCTTGTATCAAAAATGACCACTTCAGCTTAATCATTTGTGTGAATCAAAATCACATGCTCTCTTAATACCTAATGTTGTGATGTACTGCTCATGTGAAACTGGGCCTTATATTTATTTACACGACTCGTCTTCACATCTTACTATGGCGATCTCATCACTTCTAGCACTCGATCTGTTTCCTAGCATGCATGCTTCACAAAAATCTTCAATTTTTTCGCTTAATTTTTCAACTGCCCCTTGAGGACTGAGTCTTTCTCATAGATAACGTAGACTGCCAGTCGGACAAAATCCCTTTCAATATCCAAGAAACGCAAACTAAAGAGTTCCGTTGAGCACCGTTGATTTATTGCAAGGGTGAGTCCTGACCCATTTAAGACTCTATGCGGCGGTCTACATAATATTTGGTAGACCATTTCACAGTAAAACGGCTCTCAAAAAGGACAAAATCGCCCAAACATTGGCCAGTGCAACTCTCTGTACGTTCTGTGTACATTGTACTGAATCAATAGTCTGTTAGCCACCTCGCGTCCTCTAAAAAGAATTTTACGGCATAAATAATTTCGATGAGGGAACCAAACCAGCAGCTTGCTTCCTGTTAGTTTGGGCCTGCATCTCTAGCCACTCAAACATCACCTGAAGCTTCAAAAGTTTTAAAACTGAGAATCTGTTGTCGAAATCGATTTATGTGCGAGAAAATTACTTGGATTCTTATGAAAATATATTACTAAACCAACTTTAGCGGTGGACATATTCCTCTTATCAATATACTACAGTTAGTCAAGCCTCCTGTCCTCTACATTATTGCTTTATGTTTTTTTTCAGTTATGTTTTACTATTAGTTATCGTTCAGCTACGACCTGATGCAGTGCTGTTGGCGATCGCTTCCTGACGACCGGCCAGACTTTGTCTTTCTTGTGCATCGAATTAGAGCTTTATTACAAGTTCGTAATTTTTTCCTCTTTCTTTCCCCTACATGGACTTAGCTGTAAACCGTCTATTTCACATAACTTACCAAAGCCGCCTAGTGTGTTTTGGTTGTACACGATAATTAAATCTCGTCTTCGTAGAATAGCTTATTTATTGCTCTTGGATAGAGCGTAATGTATAGAGATCGTGATCTGCCAAGTTTTGACAAGTATATATGCGTATATATATATGTATGTAATGCACATGCATATATAAGTAAATAATAAATAAATAAATAAATAAATAAATATTTACTCCTCTTAAGTTTGGTAGCACAGATTTTCAGGTCTATGTCCTACGCTAGATAGGAAGTTTCATAAAAGAATGTTAGTAATCATTCAAAACCTTAATTATCAAGTTAGCATTATTCGTGGCCGTTTTTTTGAAAACACCCTTTTGTAGGACTGAAAATTCCTAAGTAAAATTGTGTTTCACTCGAGCATATTTCTTGCACTGAGAAGCTCTCTTTAGACTATTATCGATCGTTCGATAGCCTAAAATTTACTGATTCCAACGCTGTGCTTGCATCATAAAGAAATCGTTTTCTCTGCAGCGCATCAAGTAAAATAAGATTGATTCACATGCACGAGTAATTCTTTGGCCAATTAGCGGGTGGTGGGGTGCAGGACAGGGGGCGGAACAAGTCAGTGCGAGCATCGATCGATGGCGCCTAGGTATAAGGAATTGTTTGTCGGCTTTGGAAGAAACTCCGCATCAAACATCTTATCGTGATACTAAGAGATTTTCTCCACATGTCCATGTGCTTTTCGTGCTTCCAGAAGGCCGATGTGAAACCTAATTTTTTTTTCAATTTTTCAGCGTTACATAAGTGGAGTTTCAAAAAGCGGCCATATGCAGCACTAGCTTGAGATTTCGCTTTCATATGATCACTAACACTCTTTAGAAAACTTCTTGTCCAACGTAGGGGATAGACTTGAAAATCTCTGCTACTGAAGGGAAAAGAACCATATGTATATGTATATATAAACATATATATATATATATATATATATATATATATACACACATATGTATATGTTATGTATACACAGATATGCATATGCATACATATATGTATGCATATGTAGTGTTATATATACTATATACAATATATAAGTAGTTTTATATTATATATATATAGTGGGATTGAAGTAGACTGGAATTGAACTGTACGCCCTGTATATAGTTCTACAGGACATGAATGCATGCATTAGTGATTTGTAAATAGTGCAATTTGAATTAGATTCAAAACAATAGAGAAATACGGATATATGCACGTATATATATATATATATATATATATATATATATATATATATATATATAATGGATGCCGTTTTCATATGTATTAGATGTGTATCAGGCGTGTTGTAGTCGATTCTGAACCGCCTTTCATGAACTTCCTAGTGATTGATTGTAGGCTTTTGATGAAGACGGCGTTCCAAATTTGATTCATAAATCACATAATGCATGCATTCCTATCTTGCATACAAGACGTATTATCCAGTCCGGTTCATTTTTATCTCACTATTCATGGGTTAATGTAAAGCCTCTCGAATACGTCGCTCATGATAACACGAATGAGGAAAATGCTTGAATCCACTCAATACTGATTTGGAGTGCTGCAGAACTTATTTCCGTTGCGAAATGTTTCAAGAAGTCAATAAGCACAGCTATCAATGTACTGTTAGCTTGAAGAGCCGTAATGAGATTACAGATTATCAAGTAAAACTGTACAAATTAGATGAGAAAATATCAGTTCGTTCCATGAATTTTGGCATTGGAGCAATAGACACGGAATTTAGTAACCAGGAGTAATTGAAATTACATAAATTTCCTATATTGAAAGTGAATGAATTTGGTGCCGTCCAACTGCGCATTTTTGTGCGAACATTTCATATACAACTTTCCTATACATGCCTTAAAATGGAGCTGTCTTAGGAACAAATACGCTTGCTATTCAAGCACAAATGGCGCGTACGCGAAAGTGTTATTGAAGCAGAGCGTAAGATTAATGGAACGTGGAATGATGACGCGGATCCAAAAAGGATGGCTAGGAAGTGCTTCGTGAAGTTCAGAGCTGGAGAGAACAGTCTGGAGAATCAGCCGCCGTCGGGCCGTTTAGAGAAAGCTACATTAATATTGCGCGTCGCTTCACTACCATCTACCCCTACGCGCCATTCGTGTATGATTAGCAAGAGAATTTGTTCCAAAGACAGCTCCATATTTCAAGTATAAGCAGATCGTATTCCAAAATGTTCGCAAGAAAATGCGCAGCTGAGCGAGACTAAAATAATACGATTTTAACTATTTTTGGTTAATGAATGTGATTGCTTCATTGCCAAAAGATGTGGAACGACCTATTAAAATGGCACTGTTATTCGCTCATATTATATATCAGTAAACGTTCAGTTTACTTCTGCATCATCATTCATATCCACATGAAGCACTGGGCTTTTCTGCCTTTTTCTTATTCTTTGTTCTCGCTAATTAGCGATCTTCAATCATTTTATTACTTCAATGTTGTTTACGTTACAAATTTCGCCTTTGTTTCAGGAGAACACTCCAGACCCATACACCCGGAGACTTCGAGTTGGAGCCGAAGTGTTTCTTTATCCAGTTCTGCCTGGTCGACATTTCACCAACTATTTCGCTAGTCAACTACATCGATGATGACAACTGTTAGCATCAACACTCAATTTTCGTTCCCACTAAATCCTTATTTTCCTATGAAATCAACAAATTTTATTTCTCGTTAAAAAGTTGTTTTCCCACTGGTGGGCTAAAACTTACCCAAAATCGCCATTCTAAAGCTGGCTCAACTGTGTCCTGTCGTGATTAGAGACAATTACAATGTTTTGTTACTCGCTTCATGATTCCGTGCCAATTCTATACCTGCATTGATGTAATATTCTATCCAACAGCCTCCTCCGCCTTACTTTCCTAGATCTATCTTGGTCTACTTTCCCACCGCTTTTTCTCCTCATTGTTCAGGTCTATACGCTTTTTCTTCATCTAATCACTCTCGAATACTGCCTGTTTACAATCTACTTCATCATTTCTACGGACGCTTATGTGCTAAGAATAGTATTTCTATTGTAGAATCTTGTTGATGTTGTAAATAAAATATAATAATATTATTTATTTTTGAATCAAATAGAAATTTGCAAAAAGCACATTTGTAATACCGGCGAAATTCCTGGGCATGTAATTGCAGATGAGAGCGAAAAAATTGGGTTCTTTTCCGTTTGGTGGCATGTTATGCAAACCGATGCCTTGTGCTAAGCAACAGCTTCTCGTAAAAGTGTTAGTTATCGTTTGAAAGCTGAAATACCTTTCTACTATGCTACCTAGGTGTTTTTCGAAAGCATCCTTTTATGATGCTGTAAATTTCAAAATAAAATTTTGTTTGACATCGGTCGCGCAATCTTACTGTTATCTCGCTGGAGGCACGAAAATATATGAACATGTAGAAGAAATCCTGTGGTATCATAGTTATACGTTTAATCTGGGGTTTCTCTCTAAGCGAAACGACAATTTCTAATTTGATAAGAAACATCGCACTTTACACGTGACCTACTGAAGCGCCATCGATCGACTGCCGTGGGATACCCGAGAATTCCCCTGCTCCCTTTCCCCAACCTGTAGATTAACCAAAAGCCACATACCTGCGTATGTGGATCAATGCTATTTTCCCTGCTGCACTGCAGAGAAACGATCTTTTCAGAAAATTAGGACAGCATTGGAATCGCAAAATTTAAGCTATAGAATGATCACTAATAATTTTCAATACTTCTCATCGTTTGAGTAACTTTCAGTAGGCAATGAAAGATGGTGGTTACTCTGAACCTATGTGACTACGTGCCCTACTTTACATATCCCTTTGCGGACGATGAGGTTCACTGCAACCCTCAACCGGGCGCGCCGTTCGGGACGGTTCGAAGAGTGTTGCTTGTTCAAATATAAATTTAAGATAATTGAGTTCTCAGGAAAAAACTATCATCAAAAAACGATAAAATGTCACTGATGAGACTCCTGTATGAACGATTTCAGCAACGTTACGCTGATGTTATTAAAACCTTGTCTTTTTCAAAGAAAAAACCAGATCCCCCCGAAAGAGAAGTATATTTCAACTGTCGTTGAACAGTTTCTTCTAATACTAAATTCGTTGTTTGAAAGTAGTTTTGCAGAACGTTTTCACGATAATAAAAGGTAATTTTTTGCAATCACGATCCAATTTCTCTAATTCATAGCGGATTTTTCGGATTATGTAATAAGATTTTGATTTTTACAGACTTTTTTGCTAAAAAATCTTAAATTATCACCGATAGAACTTTTCTAAACGTATTTGCATAAAGAATAACATTTTTCAAAAAGAAAAGAGAAAAAAAAAAGAAAAACCCTAATTTTTCTAAGGATCCCTACTTTTGGATACAATTTCTGTCACATCAATCGCGTTTTGAGGACTGCCTTCGTGAGCCTTTGGTTTTTCTACAGAAGACCTAATTAACTAGATTAATAGTATTCGTTCGGTAGCTAAAATCGAGTGAATTTGAATCGTATATAATGTTTCTCAATGGCTTCTTTTTGAGCTGTAACAGTCGAAGTAATATTTTGTTTCACCGGATAAAGTTTTTTCTATGAACAGCTAATAACCATTCGAATTCTCAGCGATTTCAAAGACGTTGTTTATTTCTAGAGAAAACTCCTTAAAAAGCTGAGATTGGTAAAAGAAGACTGAGTTTCGCACTCTAAAGGGTGAGATTTTGCGACATCGGCTCGAAATCACCGTGCCTTTGACAACACATCAACTAAGTATGAAACGTAATCTTCTTTGACTGCTACAGTACAATAAGGAGCCGATGCCCAGCTGTCAGCAATCAGCCTTTCAACGGGAGTGGTCCGGATAGCACAAATCGACGTAAATACTAGATGAGCTAAAGCCATGGTTTGATTTGCAATAGTCAGCTTTTGTTCTCTGCTAAATCACACTAAATGGTAAGGTACAAAGCCATATTTAACCAGCACGGTGGTAAGATGCGAACAAAAGTCAGAGGCAGAGACAACTCCAAACTAAACATCATCCTTTCCAGAGGCAAAACGTTCTGAGTTTTCCTGGCAGCTCAATATTTTTACCGTTATGTAAATGATATTATGGCTGATCAATAGTATTACATGGCTCGGCGCAGTTGCATCACAGTGTCGAGATCAAGCATTTATTGCATTTGATTCATTTTTTCCTACTCACCACGTTGCTGGCGTAAAACACAAACTGCAAGTAGCATAATAACCCTTTCGCTCAAGAGACCCACTTTATCGCGACGACGCACAACATTACAGTAAGGAAATTAATGCCTATCTCACTTCTCTCTGCCACTCGACACAATGGCACGCGAAGAGCAATTCGCGCTGAAGGTTGCTGGTTCGATTCCCTACCACAGCACCTCATAATAGTTTTTTCTAGTGTTATCTCTTTGTTTTCGCTGCAAAACGTTCGAATTACTGACACATCATATCACATCGTATCTCACATAGTAACATCGTAACACAAGCGATCAATACATATCATTCATTTGTCACTGTTTATTCAACAATCTGCAACTTATAACAACATAATGTTGTGGTAGGAAATAGAACCAGCTACCTTTCACTGCCGACTGCTCGTCATGTTCCATTGCGTCAAGAAGCAGAGAGGAGTGAGACAGACAGTAATTTCCACGGTAATGTTGTGTGCCGTTGCATCAAAATAGTTGGGATAAACTCGACGACACTACTAAGAACAATGTTAAAGAATACATCATGGATGAGTGGACGCTGTAGTGTTGTGTGTCATCGCATTGGATTAGGTCCTTGAAAGCCAAAGGGTTGACCCCTCTGCGGAAGATTCACTATTTTTTTATTATGCGAGCGGTCGACTAAAGGTGTTGAAGGCTGTGGGTCGCTTTCACGATTCATTCATCGTGCAGAACGATTCACATGTGGCTTGTGATTTTGTTTAAATCTAAATTCAAAAGCTTTTCTTCGCATTAAAATATCTGGACAAGACACATGACTCTGATACTCCAAGATTCCCTCTTTACGTTTAATCATTATCGTGTTGAGGCTCAAACATAGGCTTAGTGGTAGATTAATTTACCAATAAAAATTGAAAATGAAAAATTCAAGTCCTTACAAACGACTGAACAAAGTTTTGTCTGCGAATTTATTAGCACTTAGGGATCTCTGCGAAACGGGGAAGAAAATATGGAAACAAATAACAGGTAAACGCTTGACTATAGAACATGATATAATTTTTAGTGCTATAGCACACTAAAATGTTTCTCTAAGATAAAGTAGAGAATGAGAATCTTCAAGATTTAACTTTTCGAATGGCTACTAAAATTCTATAAAAGTGCAGAAAATGTGCACTTTTCAAAGGGCTGAAAGTGGGTGCGATTAGAGGAAAAGATCCGAAATGCATTTCAAATTGCACGAAAGCGAGTAAATGCCGCAAGTTTGTTTGGCACTACGAAACAAGAAAAGCATAAGTCCACATAACGATAGAACAAAGTTTTCACCACAGAAATAATACATAAAAACATAGGAATCTCGATAAGACGAAGTATTTTTATTTAATAGGAAGCACGTGCAAAAAGGTACGTCGGGAATATAATTTTCTTTGCACTGGTGCAGCGCTCGAAGATCTTTTGAAAACATGCTCAGTTTCAAAATCATCAATATTCAAGCTCCTAAACGGTTATTGAAAATACTGATAAATCGCTGTTCATCAGAAAAAACCCACAACAAAAGAGTTCCGATATCTAAAAGAGCAAATAAAGAAATAGCAGCTATTAGGAAAGATAATGCAGCAGCGACGAGGAAAACACTATGAAAACAGCAAAATAAGGGATTCCTGTGACCCACCTTCTGTACATAACGCAATGTCCACAAGAAACTATATCTCTTCGACACCAAACGACGAGTGGCTCTGTGGTCAGATCGCAGTGAGGCTCCGCTGTGCGATCAGGCGGCGCAATTGCACTAAAATGTTGATGGTTTAGTAGTATGCCACTCATTCGATAACAGAAAGTGCATTCAGAAGCTCGACCAAAAGCCACCGAAAACTTTGGCGTTCACCTCCCATCATTCCCTCTCATGGCTGAACAAAAACTGAGCGATCCATGACCATGCGCAACCAAATGATACAATGTCTATTTGTGAAGGTTGAAAGAGGTGATCTGCGAAAATTCCTCACACCCTGTACTGGCCATTCCTCTCGCAGAACGATTAAAATACTCAACATTTCGATACTGCCTGTTTAGAAAATGCTCTAGAAGCCAAGCTGAGGCCGAGACTGTCTTCAACGACTTTACCGTCTTCAGTAATCTGGATCTTGCAAGTGGTAAAAGAAGCTTCTTCTTAGAAAATGAAGAGATTTAACATCGTAGAATATTCGTTAAGCGAGTCTTCTTGCAATTTCAAGATGGCTTAGTTGGGCGTTCCATAAGGCGTTGTTGTTGACTGCCGCAAAGATTTCGGGGTCGAGCTCGGCTCCACTCGCGCCGAGACAAGCATCTCAACTACTCTGCCCCGGCGTCATATACATTATATATATATATATATATTATATATATATATATACAATGAAATATATCTGTAAATTATCATTCCGACGTGAGGTAAGACCGTAGACCCGAAGCTCATCGAGCTATCGCTTGGTCATTGCAACTGAACTGACGATTGAGTTGACTGATGTACGAGCAGTTAAAGACGATGCCATCACAGTGTACAAGCATATAGCATTGAATCAAATAGGATGAACCGTGGCTCAAAATAACTGTCGACATTCACCTAAAATTTGAGTATATCAAACTGAGCGATAAATAAAACTGATCATCAGTTAAATTTATTCAACAAAATTTGGCAAATTGTCTCTTATCTCCACCATGCTTCTACTTACTAATGATATTGTTAAAACAGTATTTGAAAGTGAATTTTTTATATTAATGTGCTGTTATCTTAGCGGCTAACAACGGATGCGTTTTTTATGGATGGTTTTGACTCAAAATTTCTTCTTTCACAAATGTCTGAAGAAAACTCGCACGGATCATAGTCTACAATGTCTCAAGCGGTATTCCTGCTCAACAATATGTCATAGCCCAGCAATATGACTTTATCGTAATATAAAAACTATACCTTTCAGTAAATTTGATATTCATAATAGACAGACTTCCATATTGCGGAAGTGAAATAGACGACATCGAATGGCATGAATACAAAAACGCAGGACTTTTTGAAAGTTTGTCGCCTAAAAGCAAATCTGACGTTAGAAGTCACCTATGGAACATATGTAGAACCGTCTCGCGCTAGAATTGTTCAGCGATGTAATCTTTATGATTTTGGACCGTTGACGTGGAGCTGCTCACGCCTAGCATAAACTGCCATTACCCTTTGCTCGTCTACAGCTTCGAAAACTTTTCAGGAGAGATGTGTAATAGAATACAAGGATGAAATGTCTGCTTCACATATTATGCGGATTACAGAATTTCATACCTTTGATTCGCTTTCATTCGTTCTACACACATCCACACAGTATAAACGCTTACAAATTTTGCGTATGAGTCGTATTGTTGTCTGCAGCATTTCTGACTTCTTTATGAGTGCAGTTGATTGTTTGGTAGCAGAGATTCTTTTCACTACTCTGACATCAATTTCGCGATACCACAAGGCGGGGAGTTTTTCAACTAGATGAGCGATTGAGTAAATGTGTTGGGCGTATGGAACATCATTACATTCGCAGTTTTATAATGGTCCCAAGGTTAGAAATTATATAACTGTAAGGCGGTGAAGCCACTTTGTAGTAATTCCTGCCACTTTTCTCTGTTAGTTTCGTCACTTAGAATAAAGAGCAGTCTCCATTACATACTCTTTCACAGGCCCGCCAGCATGGAACTTTTTTCCACGCGTGTCAATCTACGTAATTATCACTCATAAAATTGAGCTGGACAAAGTAATTATGTTTTCACACACTTATATGACCCACACCTGCAAAGCTTCGTCAGAATCACTAACTTCTAATTTCCTTTTCGTTAAAAAACTTATAACTACGGAGTTGCGCTTGAAATGTAATTCCAGCAGTCTCCTTAGATCTCCACGCATTGAGTAGAGTTGTTCTGATTGTACACTGCGTGAATCATCACTCTATCCACAGCACCCCGTCCAACTTTCACTTGTTTTCTGGACGGTACCATGAGACATCTTGAATTTTTAGCCGCATTTCAGCGTATTTGATAATTATGTGTATGCACTTATTCTACAGTTCGCGGCAGTTGAAGTTTTGATATTTACCTAGTTGCACGTTCGCCTGATTAGAATGTCAGTCCTTTTGCAGGTGAATCTAGCAGAGGGCTCCAGAATATGGAAATGTTATGGATGAACTTATGGGGAAAATTGCGTTATCTTTTGAAAAATGTTGTATGGAGTTGATCGTTCAGTCTACTCCGTTCCGTGATGCATGCTCTATCTCTGCTTTCCAAACGCCTCCATTTAAATCTCTGCTCCGATGTTTGTAGAAGATTGTCATATAGCTGCAAGTCCGCCTGATAAGAATGTCAATTCTTTGATAGCTGAATCTACTGGAGAGCTTGTAAAAGATGATTATCAAGAAGCTTGTGTACACCCTGGTGCATGACATGGCTTAGGGTGAGGTTCACTTTTATTTATCTTCATTTACCGTTACAATATCTAATTAATGACAGTAGCCAAGGTTGCTTTTCCGAACTTCAACGATCTTGTTGAATCAGATTTGAATTTCAATCACTTACTGTAAGTTTTTTGTTGAGACAGCCAATAACACTGGGAAAGTTGCGTGAGAGCGAAACTTTTTTTTTCGGCCGTGGTAATCAGTTCTAAAATGTCTAGTTGTCCCATATAGGAAAGGTGTGTGCTATCAATAAGTGATGTTGGTGATGCCTTCACTCTCATTTTTCATGCACATTTTATCTTTGCTGGTGAATTTTTTCATAAGAGTTCCGTAGTTCATCACGAAGTTTAGCAAGTGACACGGCAGTTTCCTCACATTGTTTCACATTGCTCTTTTAACTATTTCGACTTTTCAATAATCAATCGGAAACCATTTTTTATTTGACCGCCTGTTGTGGTGTTATGATGTAACAATAAATTTCAATGATTTAGATTGGTGTGCAAAAAAGTTTGTGTCAGCCGGGAAGGAGTGCAAAACGAGCGTCGATGGTGCGACGGTTCAGCACATGCTCTCGGAAAGAATAAGATCTGGGTTCGAATCCCGGCTGACCGAAAACGTTTTTTGCACCCCACTCTATGTCTTTGGGTAAATTTCGGCTTTTTCACTTCGCAAACATTCAAGTTTGTCTAATGGATGAGTACTCTTTCAGGGAATTAGGAAGTTGCGTGGCCTAGGCCCTTGATCGACGTATCTCGTCTTCTGCACTGTTTCCTTCTTAAGCTTAATTTGCTCTTCTAACTTCTTTATCACCGATGTAGTTAGCCTAGTCGGGATGGGTTTTTATGAATACATGATCACATGGCAGCTTGCTGGTATCCAATCATTAGGTTTTATTTTCACTAGTCAATAGTTGATAATTTTAAGTTTTGTCGCTGGGGTTAGTGTAGAAATCATGTAATTATTCCTTTTTCACTTGGCAACAACCCCTGCCTATAACAAATCTTCTGCTACTCCAAAGCTAAGTAAAGTCCCAATCTCTGCATGTTATCTCCGAATCTCTAGGAAGAACGAAAAAATAGCAAAGCAAAGGTGTGAAAATGGCTAAGGAAAAAAAATTGTGCTGTGTATAGAACACATTCGCTTCCGTTCAGGCCTCACAAATCAGATACAGCAATTTGATAGGAACGACAGAGTTTTTGGTCAAAAAAAGTATAGCTTCTATTCCTACAATAGTTGCTATTCCTTGAATTACAGTGCTTTTCTGAGATAAGTCGGTCAGTAGACTAATGCATTGATCATTCTTGATATTCTCAACATCCTAAAGAAGAAACACTGTAATTGAACATTCAAATCTCATTTGCAAGAACGCCGTATGCCATGAACTTTTAGTTCGCTGCCGCTTTGTAGGAGTATAGATCACTAGTAGATTGCCTAACAGAGGCGCATTTATACAGTAACCTGAATGGAATAAGTCGTTGGAGAGCCAACTCTTTACCTATTGTGTTTGCATGTGATGACTTATTTGAAGAGCCGATTACTTTATTAGTGTTTCGTGTGGTATAGCAGAATTAGCGTCGGAACTTTCTAGTGGTGTATAAGCGAATCTTCTGTTCACAATCACGCTCGTCTCGTTAGCGTCCTCAAGGACCTTTTCTTTAACTCATGATCTTCTCTGTTTGAAATTACATGTTATTAACGATATCTGTTCATTATATGTAATCTCATCGTATTAATATTATGAGCTTTTATATAGGTTGTTCTCTAATATATTGCTTTTGTCGTACTGGTGCCATAAACCAAAGTTGTAAAAGGTTCAACAAAAATTCCTGTGAAACAGTGGCAGGGACAACAATAACTACTCTTCAAAGTACCTGATAGTTATTTTTGAGCCATTCATGAGTCCGTTATGGGTGCTAGTACACGTTTTTTGACCTTTCAGTCTCGTCAGTTGCAAGGTCACTTTCGGTTTAGTAGTTCTTAGGGGATATATCCCCTATCTAAAGGAACCAACGTCGAAATACTTACACACGCCGTGGGATAAAAAATTACCCAGCATGAAGTATTGTATACTCGATTTTTCATGACTGGTAATTTTGAAATATCAAACCTTTCGTTTCAAATATTTCTTGAGACCTCGCTCAATTTCCAGTATGCCCGACAGTTACTACTGAACCCAGCATGAGGTCTATTATGGGCGCTTGCATAGTGCAAGACACGTGTCTCACTCTTTCACCCTCAGTTACCGAGTGCTTTGTTTGATCATTTTCGCAGGGACTCTTCAAAGTATATCGAAATGGGCACAACATGAGTTGAAGATTACTTCCAAGCGTTGAAAAAGATCTGGTTATATGTTGGAGATATCAAACATATAGCAAAGAGTTGTATATATACAATTCTTGAATAAGTAAAGCCTCTTTTATAACGAAATGATAAACTTAACGCCTTAGTTCCTCTAGTTGCTGAAAAATTACCGTCTGAGGTTTGAAGCTAGGTAAGTTTGTAACCGATATGAAAATAGCCACGATTTAAAAAGGCACCTACCCAGATCAGAGCGCAGAGATTCATGAATTATTAACCCATAGCTGATCGTCATCCCTTTTAATTCTTGGACGATAGTGAACGCCTTCAACAAATCATAGTGAGGAGGAAAATTGTGTAACATTAAGGAATGTGCATGGATATTATAATTCTTCTGCAGTGCTCGTTTCCTAAACATTAGCTACTGCGTTTGGCTATCGGTCTCATGCCTTTGCTTGTATTGATCGCTTCCGGTCTAATAAAGGTTATTGTACAAACAATATTTGAAAAAAGCTTTAATTCACCACGAAGGCAAATTCATATTGAAAGTCTTATAGCACAAAATGTCTTGGTGTGAGAAGATAACCGAGATAGAACGTAGATGTATCTAATGGCACTCCAACTCGGACATTGTTCTATTGCAAAGACTTCTGTAGGCGCAAGTGTTATTGCATGTGTCGCATGGTCGGCCTTCTGTGTAAATTGGAGTGTTGGGTTGAATGTGCCTGAAGCTGCATAGAGATCAACCACTGTTTCGAAATCTTTTTGTTTGGTTGACTTACGCGGTCCCATATGAACAAACGAGTACTATGGAAAATGAAGAATCATCACAACCATCTCTGCCAGAATTGCATTCACTATAAGCGCATCCTATCTTCGTCGTATTAGCATTCGCCATCTAAAAGACTTTTTCAGGTTATTCCACTAATTGTTATTTCCAATCTTTGAAATCTAGACTGGGCCGTCGTAGAGTGTCGCCCACTAGCTTATAAACTAACAGTTATCTTATTACCTAACCTTATGTCTATTCAGTACGTAGCAGCCGCTGTCTGATGACAGCTATATAACATGCAGATATCTATCCTCGTATTTATTTCATTAATGCTTACTATAAAATAACAACCAACCTGCAGAAATGGAATCATACCACTGTCGCTTGCTGTCGGTGTCGCCTTTGAGAGAGGGAAGCTCTGCATTGAAGTGTTCCACCAACCATATATCAGCTAAAACTGCTGAATCGGCGTGCTTATGGTCATATGCATTCAGCTCGAACAATTAGTGATAAATTTTCTTTAGAATTGGAAACGATTGCAGGGCTAGCAGTGCAACAAGGAGGATTGTACAGAAAAACGTCAGGAAATACTGCTGATCTCACTTACTCCAAAAGAACTACTAAGTCTTCAGAAAGATCAAAGTTGAGCATTCACTCTTACTTCGTGGATCAGTTGGTGTACGTCATCAATCTTTCCCGCGTAAAAAGCACTATTACTTCCGACGTTAGAAAAGTTAAAGTCGCTCTCATGGTGACACATCTTAGAAATGTTGAAAGCAGATTGCTCTAGTCCACAATCGTACGTCTGAAAAAACCAAAATAACATTCTCCTCGCCCCAAAAAAAGTAAAATACGTATTTTTGAAAAAAAGGATAGTTGTCACCAGTAAACTCATGTCGCTTGCTGATGAAAAGTTTTCAGCTTCAGTACGGTTGCCATTTTTCACTTGTCCATTTGCGAGATCCCCTCTTAACAACAACCTCTTAGTGGCGACGTGTGATTGTAACCAATGAAGAGCAAGTGCTGAACAGACCTTAGTATAATGTGTAGAGAGTAAGCTGCCATTCTAATCGTCGCGTTCATATTTGTATCATTTCCGCAATCTGGTATGCTTTCTGTAATGTGTAGCAGCATTTAAAGTCTGAGCTGAACAAGGAATATTTGGAGGAAAATGAAAAAAATTGGCGACCTGCATAGATAATAGTATCTTCGTAGTCGATATCATCTTCTTCGCTCGAGTCAGTGGAGTTGTTTGAGCTGCTATGCTCCTCCACTGAGACGCTCTTATCTTTTTCGCTCGAGTCAATGGAGTCGTTTGAGCTGCTATGCTCCTTCACTAAGACGCTCTCATCTTTTTCGCCTGATTCAGTGGAGTCGTTTGAGCTGCTATGCTCTTCCACTGAGACGCTCGACTGGCCTAAACTGTACGTCTCCACGCTATAACCAAGTATGACTACCTGAAATAAGACAGTGGGAATCTTTGCTTCTTGAATGAAGAATTACTGCAGTGTGTGAACTCAAATAACGTACCGCCAGGAGAAGGAGGACAGCGATGAGAGTATTCATCGTCGGCGATTGGGATCGTTTTGGAATCGGCTACATTTATACAAGCTCTGTCAGTTTTTACAGTGTTTTGAACTAGTCGCTGATCAATTTTCTGTTCCAGAGCCACGAAAATGTGATATGTTTAACATATTGTCTACGTTGGAATCAAAGTCAATGTTTACACTTCAGTCGACATATAATTATATAATAACAGGCATAGCATCCCAATTGTTTGGCTTTTTGCCGATCAAACAGCATTTTCTTGGAAGATTCTCATCATATTGCAGTTATTTTTATTCAAGCGCTTTTGGCAAGACTTCATAGATATACAAAGTAATGTCGATTGATGTGCAAGAATTTCGAGTCAGGCGCGACTAGAAAGCGCACCTCACCCTATCCGCGAGTGCGTGCTCTGTTCTAACTATATTCTTATCATGATAGCAACAGACGCTTCGTTGATAGCAATGAAGACAATTGTGTAAATCAGCAAAAAATTCTGTCGTTTTGGCAATATTACAGATCTTCTTGAGCACGATAATATTTTCTGACATTCATTTTTGTTTGTGAAGACGACAGTGTGAGAGAAAACTCTCTCTGTGCATCATTACTTAGCATCAAGGTTTACCTTCACCAGATTCAAGTGAAAATTGTCACACCAATAGGTAACTAAATGGATAAAGGGTTACTAAACCATACACATCGAAAGCGTTTATCGTCTCGAGGAAGATATAGAAAAATCGCTTTCAGTGATTACGAAACCGCATAAAAAACTTTGAACTTTACTTATTATAAAAAACTAATTCAGAGTATTCCGTTTTGTTTCAAAAAAACCATATGGACACATATAATTGTTACGTGAATCGTTGCTGATTGAATGTGAATTTTGGATTTGTTCAATGATTTCATTGGCAAAAAATCTAATAAATTGTTTTTTAATGTAAGACCATCATGCCCTTTCGTTTTATTGAAACAAAATGATGATGACGATGACATTTAGCTCTCATGCAATGTGTTAGCTATGTTGACTATTTTATTCCACTCGATCTGAGCTCACAATTGCGATCGAGTTAGGTGGATTTAGTATTCTCGTACAGCACGGCCAACGCAAAAGTGCATTGACCATTCCTTTTTTTTCTAATCTTTCTAAGATAATCTTACATTAAAATCAAATGCATCGATAGGCCGACTTTTTGCGTTCATTTTTCGAAGGAATAAGCTTTTTCTTAGACCACGGGATCTCCGAAATCCACTAATCTTTTTTTTCACTTCGCCCTTGTTCTTTATAAAATATTCATCTATTTTATGTTGCACCACCTATCTTCCATGTAATACTTTGTTCCCTGTAACGATTATCTCCGCAGATCTTCCTCACTGAGGGATCTAAATCTTACCAGCCGTTGTGATATCATGCGTGATCGATTCACCGCGTCAAGTAACACTTACTCTAAGGGTAAGTAGTCTAAAGAGCAAATTGCTTGGTGTAATGATTTAGGTATACCCCACCTAAGCTGCAAAGTGAGAAGCCTTCGGCGTTGATCATTCTGTAAGAGATGCGCCAAGTACATGACTTTGATTTCTAGCCTTGTTTGAAGTGATTATGCATATGTAGCCTTTTCATATTCGCGATTGCCTAACAATGCGTCAAGTCAGTGATGCCGTTCTCCTAGGCAAGTCTGATATCATTTCTCCGGTTTGCGAGGAATGGAAAGGTTGCTGAGCCTCGAGCACGGCGCTGGATCATGTGTGTCGCAGAGCACCTCTAACCACTGCGCAACACGCGCTCTTTGTTCATGGTATGAGTAGAAATATTCATGCAGTCGCAGATGGTTGTCTTTGCTTATAATATTTGGGATGTACACTGCATCACTCGTCGCAGAGTGCAAAATTCGCTGAACCCTCAGCTTCTCACATTATTTAGTTCAAGAACAACTTCATCCGTGCATATCAAAAAAGAAATCAGACGATGAAAGGATATATTGAAATTTGAGCGTGGTCTAAACAAAGCACTCGAGATAAAGGTATAATTATGATAAAAATACCAGTCAATGGGCAATCGAGTGCACAACACTCTGGGTTAGGTGAATGTTTCATTTGACATAGAGTGTAAAGCGTACGTCGTTGATAACTCTTATAAGGAGTGTAAGGCTCCTGAGAGAACTGACTCTAAAAAGATCGACAGACGACGGGTTCTGCCCGGCTGATGAGTCTGTAAGGACGAAACACGTGTCTCGGGCTGTACAAGAGCCCTTACCAGACCACATGACATGTTGGCTCAAATAATGATGAAAGGATATACTGAAATTTGAGCGTGGTCTAAACAAAGCACTCGAGATATAGGTATTCTTAATCTGCTCACCCATTTTACAGATCTAAAGAGGAATCTAGTTTGCAGCGAAAGAAAATCACAATCTTTCTGCACTACTACCTACTTCTGCAGCGAATCGTATGTATAGTTTTCCCGTTCAATGTGAACGTCATTTTGAGTCGCTCAGTAATTTTGGTGAGTCAAAATCAATCAAAAGCTGTTCATCTTGTAAAAGCCTCGAAAACTCTCTGATCAACCAGGTGGTGGCTTTTAAAAGTGAACGAAATGTAAAAAACTGTATATTGTTTTAACGAGAAAGGTCGTTTCTTCAGTCTAAGTATCTGTATTCAAAAATTGATAATGATAGGGTAAGCGTTGCTTATTGAACCGTCTTGTGAGTTATGCGCTGATGAAAACTTTCTCATACCCACACTCAGAATAAATAAAGGGCGACTTTGGTTTCTGTGGAATATTTGGTATGTCTTGTAGGCAAAACATTTGTTGATCTCCGTAGCGTAGGATGACTCACATCATCTATCACTTCACATCACGACGGAACTCCCATAATGAGCAATATCAGCCCGGTTAGTCGCGAGGGAACATCACAAGCACACGTGTGGTGGTGACCAGGAGAGTTAATCAGAAGTCACAACCTATCTTAGAGCTAAACTGAGATATCCGTAAGAGATATCGCAAAAGTCAAATCATTGTCTCCTAATATCGGCTACAATATATTGCAATTTGAATTCATTTCAGGCTAGCTTTTTCGTCCCTATGCTTCTTTTTTCACTATCACTGCATTATTCGCGAGACCCTACTCTAGCCGTTTTGTGTGACAGAACACTGTGTTTACGTAATACACAACATGTCACCATACCTCGAAATGCTTTCTAGTTGGTTTGTGTTCTATTATAGCTGACAAAGTGATATTTTCCGAAAGAAATTGCAGAAAATTCACGATTAAAATTTTTATTCTTCTATTTTACCAAATCTAGTAAAATCGATGACTATTCTCTACAAATTTGACGCTATCATTGAGGGCTGAGCGGATTTCAAATTATGTCGTAATGCTGACAAGTGTTATCTCATACCCACTCTTACTACTTTTGCTGAAATACAAACGAAAGTCTCTCCAAAAATCGAAGGAAGAGATGAGATTCACTGGACTAGTTGACTTTAATCTCACTTATTAGGAACAGCGCTTTTAGGCGGTGCTCTCTATTGGAGTAGAACTATTATTTTTTCACCTGAGTAGTTTCCTCTCTGAAAAAGACCTGTTCATATTTTCATTAGTTATGCATGCGAGCTCTGCTATTTGAACACGTTTACGTTATTTTGTTTTCTGCTAAACAAGTAAGTTTGTCAACCCAGTTGAAGTCAGTATTGAATCTCGGAATAAAAAGTCGCTGAATTTCTCTCAATAAAAATTTCACAGTTGCCGAGATAATCTAATCGAATGAAGAGTCCTTTTGAAAAAGAGGGAAGGATGTGCTTAATGTTTAGATAACTACTTTTACAAAAAATTGTACGAACATCTCAAGCTTATCTTCCTCTGTCGAATAGACGAAACACTGCTTCTGTATTAAGCGCAAAACGTACTCCGAGCACACGACATAGCGAGTGGTGTTGAAAAACATACCATAGTAGGCATCGTACGACTTTCACTCATTACACCTGATTTGTTGCTTTTTTGTGCTTCTTAGAAGTACAAATGCTGTATTGATATATGAGGTTTCTGTTCTAGTGTAGACCTAATTGTTGTGGTGTATCAAGTTCACAGCTGGCGACAAAGCCGCAGTATTTTCACCTCATGCCGTTAGTTCCAATCTAGAAGTTTTAGTTTTTCTGTTTGCTCAAGACGAACAAAAGCCAGTCAAATCTTTTGTAATCCGTTTCGATCACTGTAGCTTTTTTGCTACTCCTATTCAAAATTGTGTTCTATCTCAAAAATCCTTTCACCCGCTCATGATTATTTTTCTTCAATTCATTGAGCAATAAGAGATCCGCAATAAACTCGTAACATCGCATGGGTCATCTGGTGCGTAGTTGTTTCATAAATTGACTTGCTGAACTAATCATTCAATCAGGTTTTAAGCTCTCAGAATAGTCGATGGAAATTCGAAAGATTAGGGAACAATAGAAAGATTATGCGATTGTTACGAAGATCACATGTTGTAGAAATCCACTTCCAAGCGCTGCTCTAAATATTATGAAGCGTCCATACTTATATTTGGGAACTGTACGTAGAAGTGATAAATGCGTTTCTATTATTCATTAAATCTAAATATACCTTTCTATTCGACTGTTTTCTGAGGCCTCGTTCAAAGCAATATATTCTGATAGCATATTTATATTGAAGGACTTGAAACGTTATCAAATCATATTTCTAAGCGAAGTCCCAAAAACAGTCAAGTAGAAAGGTATTAGTCAACCTAAAAGCCACAGTTAAAAGCCTTCTTACCCTGTTCATTCCATTCTAGTCCGTGGGCCCCAATGTGACGTTCTTCTCGGTACAATTTTCGCATCAACATCTCCAATAATGACTTTAAAAAATGTATGGTTTTTTTTCTGAAGAATTTTTCGAGGTCCATATGGAACGATTCGACTTCGTCTTCGTCATAGTTTGATGTTAGTGCGTAAGCAATGAAGATGGTTGAAGCCGGCACTGAACCACATCGCTTCCACCGTAATTGTCCGGTACGGGTTGTTAGTTGTTCAATAAGTCGAAGTTCACGGTAAAGTTTGATTTGACGAGGACGCCAATGCCGCCGACACCTCTGTTATCGCATGCTCCAAAGAAAGTTCTTTCCGGTATCATAAAAAGCGCGATAAAGATGGCATCTTCTCGTTTCAGCCAGGCCAGTCGTACCGTGTCCTTCTTGTTTGAATCAATAGATCTACTACAACGGATTAGTGAGCAAGTTTTTCTACATAATAAATACAGATCTTCATTTCGGTCCGTTTCGAGTTTGGCAGCCTAGTTTGGTCTTGAGATTTTAGCAGCCTCTCCGCGTTCGTCCTACTCGACGGTGTTGTATCGAGTGCTCAATCGGGGTCAGGGGAATGAGGCCTATATTCATTGTTGTCTTTATCGTTTTGATACCCAACGTATAGCTTTCTAGGGTCTAAACGTGGGCGCTGGACACTCACGAGTTGCTTGCCAGTTTCTCTCGGAGGGCGGGAGAAGATTATTTGTTGGAGACGACTCTTAACCGCCTCCCATGTACGTCCCACTCAGTTGATTGCAGGCTTTTGGCCGACTTGACTCGTAAAAAAGAGTTTTGTCAAGAGGCGCAGCAGAATCAGGGAGGTCATCTCCTGAATACACCTGCGTCTCTGAAGCACACTCTTTTGGATTGCATTTATTTCCCTATCCACCATCTGGGGACGCGCCACGTGCCTTCGCGGTTAACAGGCCAGGATCCCTCGTTGAGGGAGATCCGTGGTCGATTAGACAGCGACAAATTTTTGAGCCGATCTCATTCGCTCAGGTGCTGAGCCCTTTTTATAGCATAATCTTCGCAGAACTCAAAAGTGTATTTGCTTCATGGAAAAGCTCGTTTGATCTTTTATATTCCTTGGTCCTTTGATTTGAATTTCGAATCTCGCCGGACAGAGCTCTTTTTCTAAACTGTTAGTGATGATACAATAGCTCGATCTTTTCGATTCTACCGATGGGCTCGTTTTCTAGAAATGAGCTTTGGCAGAAGAAATAAGATTAATTTTTACATTTTCAGCAGGTTCTTCACTGGCTATTCGACAAGGCGAAGACCGTGGCAGGGGTGGGGCGAGGCGAGACGATCGATATAATGTCATTCAATTAGGATTTTCTCCTTCGCTTCAAAACAAACCCTGATGAAGCGATTGACTGAGATACTGGGATAGTTTCTCTACACACTGATGTGCTTTTCGGCTTCCAACGAATTATACGCGCGTTAAAAATAAAGGTAATCACAGTGAAATACAATTTTTGATCTGGATGCTGATGCTACAACGTTATAAAGGGGTGTTATGGAAAACCGGCAACGTGGAGTTGTAGCTGGAGATTTGAGCTTCCTAAATGTTGCTAACATTTTTTCGGAAAACTCCTGTCTAGTAAATGAGATCGTCTCAAAACTTTGTCGCCGTCTAACCGAATTGTACCTAGTCGCCGAATCCTTTATATGTAGGAGATATATCATAACAGACTTCAAGAAAGGCTTAGAATTTTCATAAGATTATCTTATTTCTTATAGAATTTTTGGTATATTTTATTAGCAAATTTGTTTATTCCTATCGTATAAGTTGCAGAATTAATGCAGTAGATGCAGTGATTTTGTCGGTACGGTTAGTGCGCCGAATGTGTTAGTTCAAGTAGGTGAATGATTAAGCTAGACCGGTTGTCGACGTATATTGCACGTAATAAATAGTGAACTATGTACTATGCGTAAATAGATGTGTAGATTGATCGACTGCTGCGACGCTGATCTCAATGATAAAACATTATTTCTTTTTAGCACTTATTTGACCCGTCTTACAAGTTTCTTTTTTTGCTACGCAAATTGCAGCGCTGCTACCATTTAATTCATTTTCGTATTTTTCTTGATCGTCGTAGAATACTGGTTCAGCACGTTCCCTTGCAATCTTGATTGTAGCCTGAGTGTAGCGTTCCATAGTCGTTGTTGACTGCCAGAGATTATTTGAGGATGGGCACAGTCCCGCGCCACGTCTCGACGAGTATCACAGATACTCGACCACGGTTTTTCTATTCGGTAGTACTACAAGAATTATGAACAGTACTTTATACGAACAGCTTATAATTACAAACATTACGACTATTAACAGTACACACACAATAAAGACGTGCCGTCACATGACAAGAGAGAAATCAACGAGGACTTTGCATGAAATATGAGTCAAGACTTGAAGAAGAAAGATACAAGCATGGTAAAGAGCGCTTAGACGTGATTATTTGTGATTCATGCGAATCCGCATTGGCTCATGAGCTCAGTGTTTCTGGAGACACTCGTAAATTGGTGTCGCCTGGATAGTCGTCTTTCACAACGCATTGTGAAGACATAAACTAGCCTAAGAATGCGTCACGTGGCCTGGAAAATAATTGGCCTCAGATCACTCTGTGAGGTTGGTTCGCGGTAGCAGTATATAAGCAGCAAACATCGAACAACTTTTTCGATACAAAGCTTCAAGACTGGGGAACCTTTTCATATCCTAAAAGAAGAGAAGATAGGTGGTTTATTCACTCGCTGTTTAAAATGCTTTTACAAAAATAAGGAGCTGACTACAGAAACAATTACTACATGTCAATCGATGAACAACTGAGAAAAAAGTTTCGCAGTCGTTGCAAGCATGACAATATCTAAATGAAACAGTCTCGAATAGCGATGGACTTACAGCACACATCGCTAGCTATCTTGGTGCTGGAGTATCCGTGGAAGATTTTGAAGATGCCAGCATGGAGAAAAATACTTTGTTACTGAATTTTCTACTCAGACTAGCTTTTCGTCCTGATATTCCTCTTTCCTGCTGCCACTGCATTATTCGTGAGCCCCTATGTTGGCGCATTTTATGTACCAGAATACTGTGCATACGTAATTCCCAAAGAATCAACATACTTTGGAATACTTCATAAGCGATTCCTGCTTTTCTCACTATTGAATAAATAACATTGAGTGGGCATTTTTTACTGAATGCTCTGGAAGAAAATCTAAAAATATGACTCACGTTTTGTTCTTCATATTACACCACATTCCATGAAATCTATGCTTTTCGTCATCGTTTCTCTCGTTATCATTAAGGGCTAAACGTATCACATATTATGCCATTTAACAAATGCCATCTCTTACGCTCTACTACTGCTTTTGCTGGAATATATGCAAAAGTCTTCTCAAAACTCGAAAGAGGAGATGAGACTCACTGCACAGGTGCACTTGTCTTAGCCTCAATTATAAAAAAACAGCTACTTATAACAGACTTTCAGGCAGTGCTCTCTGTCGAGGTAGAACTAGTATTTTTTTCCCTAATTAATTCCCTTTCTGAAGAACAGGCCTTGCAAGTTTTATCAGTTAGCAGGCGATCTATGGTATTCAAACGCGATAACGTTACCGTATTTCCTCATGAACAAGAAAGTTGATCAACCAATGCGAAGTTGATATTGAAATTCAGAATGAAAAGTTCTTATCAATTTTCTATCAATGGAAATTTCACCGTTTTTGCACCTAACTTGTGGAAGAAGGATTCGGGTGAAGAACAAGAAATCTGTCTAATACATAAGTGTTTTTCTGGCCATTTTTTGTAGAAAATTACATGAGCATCTTAAGCTGATATTCTTCTCTCGAAGACATGATAACAAAGTTTCTGTATTGGATGCAAAACATACTCGAAATACACGACAAGGCGAATGACGTTCAAAATCATTTAAAAGACATAGCAGGACTTAGTAAGCTTTCTAGAACTCTTCAAAATTACTTGGTACCTTTCCCAGTTTTGTTAGAGAAAACATTCCATTCGTTGCTTTTTCCATCTTCTTTATAATAAAAAAATGTTGTGAATTGTTGTATAAGGTTTCTATTCTAATTTAGACCTTATTGTTGTGGTGTATTGAGTTTGCAGTTGGCGCAAAAATCATGGCTTTTCCACTTCAATCCTATTGCTGCCGTTTTGGATTTTTAGTATTTCTTAATCACTTCACAAAAATATGAGGCAGTTGTTTTTTGAACTCCTCTTTTAACACTGTGGTTTTTTTTCTCTACTAATGCAATCGAGAATAGAGGTCTGTATCGCAATTTGTCGTATTTCCACAGTTATTTTTATTTCAATTCAGTAAATAGTAATAGATTCTGTCTACTCGAGTTGCTCCGCGACATGTAGAGATCATTCAGTGTATAGCGGACTTCTCATAAAGCCAACCATCCTATCAAGTTTTAAAGCTCTCAAAATGGTCTGTAGCGACTTGAACACTAGGAAAAATTAACAAGAGTAGTAGTCGAGATTTCTAGCGTTGCTTCTGCCTCTTTCGCGGAGTTATGATGTTTCACGTATACCTAAGAGAATTGATGGTGAGCAAAAATACGACCTCAGACGGGAGTCGAACCCGCGTTTCATCCATATCGCGGACGCACACGTATGATGTAGTCCCAGGTATGGATGCGACTTGGGTTCGACTTCCAGCCGAGGTCGTATTTGCTCACCACTCAATTCTCTTAGGTATACATGGAACATCACAACATTGCGAAAAAGGCAGCAATAACACTAGAAGTCTCGACTATTACTTATAATAATGGGTGGAAGCTCAACTAAGTTCATAAAGCGAAATCGCATACTCGATCAAACCTGTTAGAGATTGGTGGCAGTAGCCAATTTGAGCCTACGAATAATTACTATAAGTGCGACGGAAGACCATTGTCCAAGATAAAGGGTCGTTTCTCCTTCCTTGCCGTTCAACGGAAAGGAGCCATAATATTAAGCTCAAAAATACATGCACCAGAAATATCTGTTGCAACTGCGGAAAAGAACCCATAAACGGAACGCATGCTGCCGATCCATGTTCTATATCACCTGTATCACCTGTCGTCCCGTTGATCGTCGAGTGATGCGAGCGGGTACCAGCAACACTTCCATTTTTCCCTCTCGAGTGCAAAAGCACCCCAGTGGGTCCTTGGGATTTGCTGAGCATCATATTTTTCTTCTATACCTTTCGTGAAGAAATCGGACCAACGGGTCGGTGGTCTTCCAAGAGCTCTTGACGCCCCGAGGAATCCAGTCTGTAACGGCTCTCGTCCATGTGCTATATATGTTTGGGTAAATCTTCATGGCAGGTGGACGATACTGAGAAAATTTCCAACTGGCAAGAATTTGTAAAAAAAACTTTTTTCTCAGTAACCCAAGAACTTCTTCCTTCGGAAGCAACTAAAGTGAACACGAAGAGTGTGCTATTGAAATGTATTAGATCACATCTCTTTAGCATGTTTGTGAAAATGCCCAACTTTTTGGGATGACGCCTAACTTATTAACTCAGTAGCTATTGATCCTAGAGTGATCACGCCGCCGCAAAGTGTTAAAGTATGGATTCTACGCTTAATTTTGTTATGTAGTCAAATTCCTTTGCGCGTATGAAAAAAACTCCTGCTTCTTTCTTATTCTACCTATGGCACATATTTTTATAAACTCTCTCTGTTTTGGTGTATATATAATTCTTGTAAACATTGAAGAAAACACTGGTCCACCACGAAACCGTTTCGTGCTGGAAATTAACGAAAATGTTATATGTTATGCAAGTGGGATGCAATACTACTTTGTAGTTTTGATATACTCCAATTTCAAACACTACAAAATCTATGACAATTAGCGAAGATATTTGAACAACGCAACACTTATCAAAATGATGGTACCATTGGTTTCGATGTAGGTTTATGGCAAGGGAACTCCGTACCCCTTCAGTGGCTACTCAAGCAATCACATTTACAACAATCTTTGCATAAATAGCCTTTGCTCATATTTGAAAAAATAAGGCAAAGATTATCAGACGAACATACCTGACTGGATAATCTTCAATTCAACATCTGTGTCAAATAAGAAATCAACTGACTACGGTATGTTCTGTATTGAGCTTTTTTTCGGCAGTATAAGCCATTGAAAAGAAAATGAACTCCAGAAAATCTATATCGACTGTGCATCATTATCAGCGACCTCCACAGAGTTATGAAGTCACCAATAGTTAACAATTTGGAATTTCCATGTGATGCTCCTCGTTCTTCATAATCAATCATTAAATAGTCCCTTTCTTCATAATCAGCCAATTACGATACATAGGAGGACTGATCGACAGCATGTAATCCCAGCAGCAAATTTTTATAAAGTTCCTAAGTATTCAGAGATACACTTCCGCCCAAACAGACGAATAAGAGGATAAGGAACACGCACAGCTCTTGATCGCATGCTAATCACCAAACTTATATGCAATTTCATCGATATCGTTAGCTTGGTATTGGCATGCTATATTTCTAATGCAAAACTTCAGTTACGCAAGTCTGAGGCTCGATCTGCCGCAATACAAAAAAGTCCGCGTGGCATAGAAACGAAGACAGGTCTTCTACATTCAAATAACCATTACAGTTAATGATAGTTCTTGCTTAGAATTATTTAATGAGCACTGTAGTATGACTATTAGAGGTGCTTAGAGACACGCAGTTGATTAGTCGGCGGTTAATGGTTCAACCGACGCTGTAGGCTCACTAAGCCTTCCATTCCCCGTGGTCGCTGAAATGAGATCTGACTTGTTTGAGAGGATAAAGGCACAAAAGGGCAAAGCTCTCAGCAATAGCAATCCATTACAGGTGCGCCAGGCATTCGTCTCCAGTTTATATCTTTGTTTGAAATGATTGAAATCACATTTGGCCTTCTCAATGGCTTGTGGTGGCCTACTGATGCATCGAGTCCGTGTACTCGTCCTCCTAAATGAATAAAGGATAAAGCTGTTGACGTTGATCAGTCCCTGAGGGATGCGCTATGCATTCGTCTTCACTTTCTAACTTCGTTTGAGGTGATAATATGCTATATGGCCTCTACAATCCACTCGCGGTGGCCTCCCGCTGTACCGAGTCAGTGCTCATTTTCTTTTCAAACAAGTCTGGTACGAATTTAGCGACCCCGGAGGGACAGGTGGCTTGGTGGCCACGTGCGCGGGATCGAACCATTGACCACGTGTGCGATGCAGGGCATCCTATGCGCTCGTTCCTTCCAACTAATTTGGTACTGATTTACCAATCCGAGAGGGATGAATAGTATGGCGAGCCAGGAGCGCACGACCAGATCATCAATATTCTGTGCTTTCCAGAGCATTTCTAATTACACTATTCCACATGCTCCCTTGTCTGAGAGCACGGCCAACGCAAATTACTGTAAAGGGTCAAATATGCATTCCGAATGCACTATCAATCAACGCTAAGAGCTTTATCCTTTATCTTTGATATGACTGTTTAATTATCCATTCCAGAAGATAAAGAGCACCTGCAACATAAACCACCTCTAACCACTACGACAAAGGAGCTATTCTTAATATAGCTACAAAACTTTCAATGAGAGAGAACACACCTATTAGAAATTTGTAAGAAAGGACCTATAGACGAGTAGTATTGTTGGGTTAAATTCATGTAGCATAAAATATTGTGTGAATCAAACGAAAGTTGAACAATGCTGCAAAAAATATATATAAACTTGACAAAAAAATAAATATAAAAATACAAAATATACAAATTTTTTCCTTTGAGAGCCAAAATTTCATATCGATATAATGCAATTTTTTCAAACAGCTGATGTTTTGGCGATCTCGCCTTTTTCAAAGCAAAAAATTCAGATTGCTCTCAGCTCAGTCAGCTAAAGTTTTCCATTATTCTACTAGTAAGAAACACGAAACCTAAATTGTAATCGCATCAAGCGCGAAACATCCTTCAGTAAACTCACCGCTTTTTATCAGTCTTTCACTGAGTTGGCCAAATAAGAGCCAACCATGCAGGGATGACATGGACTATGTATGCACCTTCCACATTAGAATAACACTCTTATATACTATGTCACATTATGCGTGATAGTGAGACATTGCTCCTTGCTGTTCTTGTTTGTATCGATGGAATAATCCAGAATGGTTCCAAATTCTTACTCGCTGAGGTCTGATGTTCCTGCGCGGGGATGGTGACTTCTACTTCAAAATCGTCTCCGTTATGTATGAATCATTGAAGAATGCCGAGATTGATTGATAGCTGGTCATGAAAATTATACTTTCAACCTTATTAAAAAATTGATGAAGAAATATCCAACTTTTATTGTTCTCCAAAAAAAAAGCCGTCACTCGGAAACACGTGGATTGAAAAGGACAAGTAAGGCAAATTTCTTCAGTACCAATATAATTTTATCTGTAACTAACTTTCAATAAAATTGTTCATGACTAGCTCATAATCTGATAACATCTTTTGAGTCCTTTTTGAGATCTGATATGGCACTCATACGGTACTAGACAAACATGCTCCGCCTTTCCAGACTCATCAGTAGTACGGTGGCTTTCACTTCAGTTGATTCCTTACGAAAAAAAAAGACTCAAAACATGTTATCAGATAATCAGACTACCACTGTTTTTGAGCATCGCCTATTTGAACAGTCGCGAACAAAGGTAATTTCATGGCTGTTTGTTTCTTCATGCCACGAAAAAAATCACAATGAGGCATTTCACATGATTGATGAAATAACATTATTATCTATACGAGGAACGAAAATCAAAAATGATAGAAAAAGCACTGTAACAGTGACAAAACTGTAAGTGCTTTGACAACTATCGAAGCAAAAAACTGAGTTTTGGTTTTGAAGACAACCATGACGATAGATTGATTTGAACAGAAATTCAGAGAGTCAAACGATTTTTGCCACGTCAATAAAGTTTGAAAGGTTTCTTCACGTGATTTTATAATTATTTCAATCACTTGCTGCTTCTGCCTCCTGTTTAATATTTCAATTGTCAACTTAGTATGAATGATGCGATGTAATTGAAATGTGCGGGTTTAAAAAGGTGGAAGATAACTGAGGCCGGTCTGAGGCCGAGCGGTTAGCAATGCAGGCTACCAGGAAGTAAGATGGGGGCACTCTCCTGTGAGCTCGTCAGAACCGTTAACCTGCTATCCATAAGATTACAGAGATATTCGACGCTATCAACATTTTATGACAATCAAAAAAAAATTCTTAAAAGCAATCGGGCAACAGCTGAAAAGGTCAGATACCTTTGAGACGATGAAATCGAGGAAACAAATCGAATGGTGGAAATGATGAAATCCGCACAGCAAATTGTAATGAGGGTTATGTAATTGCGTATAAATAATATGATGTGATTAAATATTAAAAGGATTTCTAGTATTGGAGCGCTTGGAAACCTGAGTTCATATGACTGAATTAGAATTATGAATAATCGATCTAGAGATAACTAAAATTCCTCTAAAGTAATAGCTTATTCTTTCTTCGCTTAGTTCAGAATAGTAGAAGTCCGAGTTATCAAGCTTACGAAGCAAAAGTTGTAGCTTCAAGGAAAAAACAATTTACACTCCAAGGTACCACATCATCTTTGCTGGGAGAGATCAAGCCTCAACTGTTACGAACACTGACATTAAAAATCAAGAAATAGAAAATTCTATGGACTGCAAAGAACCAAATTCTACTATTTCAGAAATAGAGAAGTAGCATTCCATTAGAACAGTTTCAAAATTCGCTATGGTTTTTATTTAATTCAATAAAGTGCGCCATGCACTGAGATCTATTCGTTCAAATGGGCAATCATGTGTGAGTTATGTACGACTCGAGTAACCAAAAAAAGTGTAAAAATCACTCTGGAATTTCAATTACGCAATTTCAGTCCGTGTATATCATTGTCTAGTTGTCTCCTAGAAAAAACTCTAGCAAAACAAACTTATATCGAGGGGAGTTCAAAATCTTCAAGAACATCTTAATGATTCAGAATAAAAGCACTAAAATGCACATGAATGTTACAAAAATGTTGAAGAGGAGAAAGTAGTTGGAAGTGCTTGAGGAGACGCCGAATATTTCGTATGACATCTGACTGTCGAAATTGTTACAGCGATCCACCTCACAGCAACAGAACCGGCTCTGCACCAATGCTCTTTCAGATGGTCTCGCATGATGATAAGCGAAGAATGCTTTCTGAAGATCAAAAGAATGATCGAATGAGGTATGATAAACTCAAATCACCACATTTGAGTGCTAGATTAAGGCAAATTCCGTGTTTTCATCAGTGAGTCTATTCAATACTATGACTTACTTGCACTGTCGTGAAACTATGCGCACTCTAGTAGTAAAATTGCAATATATAGTTATATCTATGACCTGTTATCTCCGTAGTATTTCACTCCAATACTTCCATTTTCGCTTTTTTCCATCCGTCATCAAAGGTTTTCCTGTTTGGTGTGTGTGTGTATATGTATGTATATATGTGTGTGTACGTGTGTGTGTGGTGTGCGTGTGTGTGAGTGTGTGTATCTGTGTATCTATATGTAGTGTGTGTGTGTGTAGATTCAGCCACTATTTCAGTACACTGATTGCTTTGATTTTTTCGGGTTTACTGGGGTTTTTGTATTAATGCATTCCCTCAGCACAGAAGCAAAAGCCAACATTTTTGAATGAAAAAGTATTTAAAGGAGAAGTGTGGAGCCAATCTACTAACTCGTAACGAATGAGAGGCTTGGATGGCCCGGTGCTGTGTCAATCCAACAATCATGCCCTTATTATAGCACAAAATCTCTAGTCACTGGGCTGCCATTACTTCTATAAGCGATATTTCACTAAAATTAACTGAGTATAACGTTGACCCAAACTTTCCAAATGAAATTTTTTTTGGTGATTTCATAGGAGAATTATATCGTGGAAAGTGTTTACGAGTTGACATTCCAGTGTTTATCAAGTATTAGCAGCCCAAATCCTTGAAATCTAGTTCGTCTCCTAGATCCAGGAGAATACGTATCCATGGCCAGCCATATGATAAGAACGGAACGGAACAGGTAGCGAAACACTGATGCGATAATGAAATACTAAGTAGAACAGATAACAGGTGAACAAAAGGAGTGGTATTCAAGAGAATGCAACATCTTCCTGAAAATCATCCAAACGATGAGCAGGATAGTTCATGGCAACGTCAAGATTCTCGATGGAAGCCATTTTGAGACAAGGGAATGGGCTAGTCGGTCGCCTCCGTGCTTGAGCAGATTACCAAAATGAACAACAACTGAGTGAGAAAAAAAAGTGGAAATTATACTAAGACCCGAACTATTTGTGAAAAGGGTCAGCCAAGTATCCAACTATTCGATGCAAAATTATATACACATGATGAGTGAACTGGAGGAACAGCGGAGTGGTCTTCAAGACAATGCGACATCTTCTTGATAATCACCCAAACGATGAACGAAATAGTCCATGGCTAACGTCAAGATTCTCAATGGGAATCACTTTGAGACGAGGGAATGGGCTACACGGTCGTCATCGTGCTCGAGCAGATTACCATGATAGGCGATCGGGTGGAAAAAAAATAAGCAGAAATTGTTGTAAAACCCGCAGTAATGGTGAAAACTGGTCATCCAAGTATCCGAGTAAGTAGAAAATACGACAATGTGCGCACAATATTTTACAGGAGTAATTAGAAAGCAAATTTATGCATGATGGGATCATCTTCGTACTTCTCTTTAGTACGTATCTAGATGTTTACCATGTATGTGTGAAATTGTGTGCTCCAGCATCGTAAAGAAATTATATGCAAATGAAAATGCTTGCATACTTGGATTCGTTCATCGAGTTGTTGCAGTGTTTGACATTGTTCATCAATTCCACGATTAACGCAGTCCTCTCGATGCACGCAGAATCGATCAAAGTACTGCCGTACAATACCACTACGATTAAGTGCGTAGTATTCACTGTAGCATATCTGAAATATGCCCGACACTATTACACACATCATATCCATAAACAACGAAATGGGTTTCCTGCCTTTTCTTATGAAGACTGCGTTTGGTATAACTTTTTCGAAGCAAAGAAGGAAAAAAAGCAGTAAAAACATTAGAAATCTTGAGGGAAATTACCGGTATAGAAGAAGATGGACTGAGTTAATACAGTGATATGCTGCTGGTAGCTATGATTGAGACAATGAACAATGAGTAATGTGTGCCGACGAAATGGTGCCTCTATGGTGTAGTGGTAGCGCGTCCCCAGTATGAGTGAAACGAAGATTGAACTCCTGTCTGAGGTCAGTTTTTTGCTCAACACTCAGTAATCTTGTGTGCATTCGAAACATCATGATACTGCGAAAAAAGAGCAGCAGAAAATTAGAAAACCCGATTATTTTTCAGACATGGCTGGCGTTTCGCGGCTCTGTCTTTACCAGAGCCGTTCGACTACTTATATGAAGAAGTTCACTGATGTACCGTAATACCTTCTGAACTATAATCACACTGCGTCCACAGTGGCGAACTTTCACATAAAAGTAGTCAAAAGGTTCTGAGAAAGACAAAGACGCAAAAGGTCAGGCATAGATTGCAAAGGTTATGCGGGCCTTCCAAAAGCTTTATGGATAAGATGCATAGGGCAGCCTATGAGTTGAGTTTCACTCTTCAAGCCAAGGTTAAATGTGAATCGATCACTTAATACATCATACTTAATATGTCCATGAAACTGCACAGAAAACTTTTAGTGCGATTTCATGTAGTATTAGTCCACTCCAACAGTTCGACCTGACGCTACCCTGGATACTCATGCCGAAAGGAACTACTGTTGTGGACTTGTGATCTCAACAATTACTTCTCTAAAGGAAGTGAATAGAACGAAAAGTTAGCTACAATAACTTTTTCCAAAAAAGAAAACTCGAATGATATAACTAGCAGGTCAAAGGAGACCCGATTAAAGGCTACGAGCTCCTTGTAGAAGAGCCTAAGAGTTGTATGATCTTAGTTCAGTTCTTCAAACAAGAATTTTTCAGTGCATCTTAAAACCACTAAGGATGTGTTCGGGAGGAGAAAGAAGCTTAGCCTATATGGTATTGCAACACATTTAGGACGGGTTATATTAAATTTTAGTTGCGATGTGTCTTTCAGGGGGTTTACATCTGCATAAACGAAGAAACCATTAGAAAAAGCACATAAAACCATCCTGAAAAAGTGTCAGCAGAACTTGTGCAAATGTAGTGCTTCGCTGTCAGCTCTGCAGAATTCTTGATTGTCGACAATCACGCAATATTCGTTTTGTTAATGGAATCGTTTCACTGCACCGCATCAGATGAGCGAAACAAATTTTGACCGATTGCAACATCGCTTGTGGAAAGATTGGTCTTCGACTAAATCTCACTAAAACACTGTTGAAGTGAAAAAGATTTGTTTAATACCCATCAATGCTAAATCTAATTAATATCTATGAATGATTCAATTACGCTTAGCTATGTTGGGAAGTCTATCTGATGAACAATCTTGTTCCGGACTCGAGCAGGAGGAAGCGAGCAGCTTGCGAAACGGTCAAGATTATCGGAGATGTAGTGAAAAGGACGAAGAATCTCAGATTTCGTGTCTGTCTTTTTAACTAATCGGTTATCCTTGACACAACGTATGCTTCAAAAATCTGTTCCTTACGCAAGCAGGATAAAGATCACTTGATGTCATTGAAACTTGGAGTCAAAAGACTAAAAGTATTCCTTTATTCGCAAATGAGAAAGAACTCGAAGTTCTGATCTCAGCTAGCGATAGCAATTCAAGAATAGAGTTCCACACACCAGGCTCTCAAAGATGAAGTGTTCTGAGAACAAAATGTATTATAACGGAAACCGATCCAAGAGTGTTCCTAATAACTGGATTCTGCGAGATTTTAAGCATGCTACAAGAAGACCGCGAACCCGATGGTTCAACTTCTTTACAAAAAGCTTAGAAGACATATAAAATGCTCGGTACTTATATTATAGACGGCGACAAATATAAAAACGCATCTCATTCTCTGGTCAGAAATTTTTCATGGGAGTTTTAGAAATAATTCGAAAACTTGAGTCTCAGGTTAGAGCCCTACGTGGTCGTTTTTTCAAAACACCCTTTTATAGCGCTGTAAAATGCAAAATAAGGTTATACCCCACGCGATCATGTGTTTCTTTTTCTTATCTCGCTTATATATCGGTGTGTAAAGCTCCTTTCTTGAAGTGCTAGTGCTCATTATATAACACAAGTTTCAAAGAACACAAAAATGTGTGTGCTTTCTGGAAAAGCTCTTTTGATGGCGCTGTAGGAGAAAGAAAAGATTTGTGCTTTGAACCTCGTCGGACAGAGCTCTTTCTTTAGACTATTTGTAATCGTTTATTTCCTGGAAATACCATTTAGTAAGGAAAACCAATCGAGTTTTACATTTTCGACAGTCTTGTTTACCGGTCAGCTCACGGAGCGAAGGAGGTAGAGCGGGCGACACCGCTCTGGCATAATGTTATTCAGTCGGGAATTTTTTTCACCGCATCAGCCGAAACTTCACATAAAAACGTGTGCCGATGGCAATTTATGCTTCCAGCGAATTATACAAGTGATAAAAATGAAAGCGAAAGGCAAGTATGAACATGATTCTATTTTGGATTCTACAGCATTATGAAAGGGTGATCTCAAAACGGCGATTGGGGCTGTAGCCAGAGATTTAAGCTCTCGAATGACAAGCAACACTGCTATGAAAACTTCCTGCCCAGCGAATAAGATCCATTCATAGATTTGCCGCCACCTGATACATAAGTACCTAATGCTCAAGAAGTCTCTCAGCTAAGAAGGTCCACTGGGATAGCCTTGTATGGCCAATGGAAAGTTGGAAGTGGTTGTGGTGTTTGAGTAACTCGACGATAAGCAGAGCGGTAGGAGATGCAGGTTATCCTTTAGGGCCTACCAAAGGCTAATAATCATATAACATGTTCGAACCCTTTGTGAGATCTGATAATTGCTAGGCAGGAGCCTGCTTAATTCTCTAGGACTCTTCAGTAGCACAGTCCCTCGGTTCAGCCAATCGTTTGCGGCTATACTCCTCTATGAAGGAATCGAGGCCGAATAATAAGCCACTGCAAATCAGGTAACAAAATGCCCTGACAATGTAGTGACCAGCACTCGGGCTTGTGGCTGGTCAAATAAATCACACCTCTTCATTCGACCGCTCTGTGCCTCTTCATACCTCTTCATGTTACATCATTATCACACTATTATTGTTTTTGAGCGAGATCTATAAAAAGCGGTCGAATGAAAAAGTATGATCCATTTTACCAGCCACAAGCTCGACTGCTGGTCGCTGCAGTGCCAAGTGATTTTGCCACCTGACTTGCGGCGATTTATATTCGGCATCGATTCCTTTATAGAGGAGTATAGCCTCAAGGGACCGGCCGAACGGAAGGAGATCGTGCTACTGATGAGTCTTGGAGGACAGAGCAGACTCCTGTCAGACACCTATTATACCTCACAAACGGCTTAGAACATATAACATCATTACCAGTCTATTATTGCTTTGGAGCGAGGTCTATGAAAATAGATCGAAAGAAGACCTATCAAAGGTTTCAAATGAGGCACAATCAGTTCAGCGACCAGGATTATAGCCGAGATTATGTCTTATAAATCAAATTCGAATTGGGTTAGGGCCACAGACGTTTGTCAAGAATACCACTTAATCTTGATTTATGCCGATTATAACAAGCACTTGGCAACGTCGAAAAACATGCAATTACATCAGTGTTCGTGCACCAAAAGCTGGAGCCGCCCTCCATAGACTTTTAGACTGTCATGAAAGCTGCATTACGTAGATACCCCTTTATCATCGACAATACCCATACGAAAAAGGACTTAATAAAGAGATGCGATATCGCCAAAGCTGTTCACAGCCGCGCTGGAAAAATTTCATCCCTCGATCGGGATGAGAAGCACATACGTACTGACGAAAAATTACTTAGAACCTTCGATTCTCCATGACATTGTCGCCTTCTCGAAGAGTAATTAGTATGAAAACAATGCCCAATGAATTTAAGCAAAGAAAGATCGGTTTCTTAAAAGTCAGAAAGAATTGTTTCGTAGATTTTTTATAAAGGTAGCACTCAAAAAATCGCTGATGCAAAGAACACGGATTCTCTTCTCATAACGACATCAAGCGAGATTTATGGAAAAGTCGTAACTAGAAGAGAAACTACCACTCAGTCGTAGTTTACAGTAGAGTGCACCGTTAGCCATTCTGCATATCGTTTGATGAGTGTTCTGCTATGAGAACAAACTTTGCAGACGTTTTACTTCCTATGGAAACATTTTTCCATCATTTAACGCTTTCCGTGTTATCCACGAAACAATGATTTGGGAATGCAATACGAAAACGGAATCATAGGAGTGCGAAATGGAACATTCCATTTCAGGATGTTCACAAAAATGCGAATATTATTCACAAGGTTCAAAAAGCCAGAAATATACGAAAATAAGTAACGAAATGCCAGTTGTTGTCCTATTTTCTCAATCAGAAAACGTGTTATTACCTTTTAAACTAGAGGAAATGTTGGATCTATGGTTTTAAAAAATTATTGTAGTTTACACTAACATTTCACAACAGGCTCTCTTTGTGACGTTGGATATGAGATCATTTTCAATGCTTTAAATCTATTTAAAAACGAAATCAGAGCTAAGGCAAAATCGAAAAACGATAATGACAGGAAACGTTGAAATGTTTCAGCAGCCTTTTGGATTCTAACAGATCTCCTAATCACAAGTGAAATTTGAACAGGCATTAAAAGTACTTTCCAGAATAAAACCTTTCTTTTCTAACTTCCTATATTGTATCTACTTAGTGGCTTAATTCGCTTTGTCTACTGTGGGGTGATGGACAGAATAGTTTGTCTTTCCCACTACCTTCTACAAAGCTTAACATATTAACACACTCTGTGCCACCCAATAAAGAGGTCGACCGGTGAAGACCGGATTGCCCGACGAAAAGCGAAATGATGTTGGCGGTCAGTCATTATCATCGATGGTCGTTCTGTACAAAACGGCATCTTCAAGTGAGGTAGTAGATTGGATCAGTGCACCACCAAAGATTCCACTCGAACCAGAACGAAATCGTAGAAGAGGGGAACTAAGTCGTGCAGCTGACTCGAAAAGTCAGCTCTGAAGAAGGCTAAGACTTTCAAAAGTTAGCGAAATAGGTGAATTCTTATCAAATTCGTGCTTTTGTCTCAATCAAAGAAAAATATATGATTCAGTCGTTCAGTGCCTTCTCGTCCAAGCTTGTCTCTCTAACAAGTTGATCAAAGCAGCAGAAGATCAGCCAATAAGACGGAGTAACCTTCACCACTACTTCTCTTGCACGACTTGCGATCACTTTAATGGCTAGTTTGCGCTGCATAGATGTACTACTAGCCTACACAGTGATTTGCCCTATCTCGCAGCTGGTTTTGTAACCTTCTCATCCTTCAGTAGTTAGAAGATCAGAAGTACACTTGTTTAGAGTACTTTCGTTCTGATCCAAACGGCCCACAACTGCTTGTGATCAAGACTAGAGAACGCTTGAGTGTAGCCACAGATGAATTTCAGGAGTGAATGAGTTCATCAGCACTGAATGAATTCATTAGAAAACCTTTAGATGACAGCACCACCACATATGAATCCAGGGGTCTCCATGTCGATTGGTTTGCAGAAAATTAACCAAGAATCTTCTTGGAGATAGTAAGTAAGTAAGTAAAACCGTTCCGTCCAAGTAAGTAAATAAGTAATCAAGAAACAACACCCTGAAATTCACAAAAACATAAAAATCAATGACTAGGAAATAAAATGTGCATAGAATTGAAATGCAAAATATGTACGTGTATATAACGCAAATGCATAATATGCCTTGCCCTTGAAGACGGCGATTACATGAGTACAGGTAATTTACCTCATCTCTTGTGGAGAGTATAGAGATAAATACATGAGCAAAACAAGTACGCCACTCTTCGTTCGTATAAGAGAACACTTTGTCGGAAAGTTTACAGCTATACCTAATACACCACTAGGCTCGCCTAGAACACAGGCACATAGGGAGAGGTTTGAAGTAGAAATCACCATCCTCGCAAACATGAAACCGCAAAGCGCAAGATTTTGGATCCAAACTGAACGTCGGAGAAAAATTCTTCGTAATCACACATGATGTGACATATCAAATAAAACTGTATTTTTGATGGGGGAGGTCTAATAGCAAGTAGAAAGTGCAGTGTCTGCACAGTTGACCTCCACTTGGGACAACTCAGTGGATGACTCACAAAAGTGGCATGCTGAAAACCTACTTGCGCTGATCAAGCTCTAGAGAAGACGAAATCACCGAATCACTGCCGGCTGTATGAACAAACTGTAATATATCAATCTCCAGTTTAAAATTGCAAAGTGAAAATTTCAAAAGCATAAAAATATATTGTTGAAAGGAAGTCTTTTACATCAGCATATCAAGTTCTCTACTCCCAGAGCACTTTGATAAGAGAAAGGACAACATTGCACTACATGCATCCCATCACAATAATGGCCAATTGAATTATGTTGGCAATATTGAATTAGGTATTATGTTTTTCACCTCATCGCAGCTGGATTTTTGGCTGACTAACAGTGATGCCCACATAGCTATTTGTCCTTCAAATTGAGCGGTTTGACTTATGTGTATGAAAAATACCCTACAATTAACAAATTGAAGAAATCACCAGTATCGAAGGAAGAGCATGGTCATTGGATGGAAAGTAGTGACGATCCTCGAAAAGCCGAATACGGTTTTAGTGATTTCAAAGAAAGAGAAAGACATAAACAATTTTAGGACTACAGTTTAGTATGAACTATGAGAAACTACTCCATGATGGCATTTCAGCACTAATAACGAATAAAAAACCACATCTAACACAGATGAAAAAATGAGAACTCAACAAATAATACTTTACAAAAGGCCTGAAATTTTCTGATAATCGATGAAATTTTCCCATATGAATCACGTATGTCAGGGCGATGAGGCTAATTCAACAATGAGAAGCAGCTATTTGACACTTTACGTTCAAGTCGGAAATTGCTAGTTAATATTAAAGAGCATATTTCCGAAAAGTCAGTACGCTTTTCTGCGACCAAAGGTAAGAATCTCAAAAACTGTGTTCAGAAATCGTGAATATTTATTATACTGTGACTATTCAAGCGAATCACGAAGGATATGTGTAGAGCTCACCATGCCACTTAGGCACTCCGCCGTATTTCGTGGAAACGGAGTGGATGAGTCGTAGCATATTAGAGAAGAGCAGATGCCCAGCAGCAAGCCAACGAGCACAAGTTTAGCATGACCACTCATCTTGCATGATTTCCTGGCCACCAATACGACGATGCTATATCATAAACGCGCTAGTTAGTCTGAATAGAGCACGCCCTCCTGCAAACACCTCACTCACCTTTGGCCAACATGAATTAACTGATTTCCGCTAGCGAATAAAAACCGTCGAATAATAGGAAAGATAGGTTATAAAAGAATGAGGATGCCATGTCTGCTGACTCTGCTGTTTAGATATGCTTAAGATTACAATCAACCAGCATCAACAATTTACCAGTTTGCTAAAAACTGTTATTACTATGACATAGTGAAATATCCATTAAGGATCAATGACAGAGATTGTGAATGCTCGCATTCCAACATATTTGACACTATCCATAGCGTTATTGATTGAATCAATTATTGCTACTTTGTTTATACAACGATTTACAAAATCCTACCAATGTTAAATGTGCTTTTATTAAGCTGAACAAGATGTTTTGGAAAAATTTTATAAGTTTATTTTTTTTACGTCTTTGTGTCGTTTTCTATGGTAAGTTTGCGTTTCACATAAGCCTAAGAGAATTGAGTGGTGAGCAAAAATATTGATTATTAATATATGAGCAATATTGAAAAATGAGTAGTGGTGCTAATGTACCTCGAAAGCACGTGCTCCCAGTTTGGAATGAGACGCGGGTTCGAGTCCTGTCTGAAGTCGTATTTGTGCTCACCACTCAATTCTCTTAGGTTCATGCGATACATCATAACACTGTGGAAGAAAAGCAGTAAAAACACTAAAATTCACGGGTGTTATATATATATATATATGTTATAAATATATATATGTATATATATATATATGTAGTTCATTAATTTCAACTCTAAAATGCCTATTGAGCAATATTATTTGCGTGTGTTGATCCACCTTATTGGAGAAAAGGTTCAACGATTCTTAAAGCCGTCGATGACATTGATAAGGGCGAAGGCGCTGGTACGGCGGACAAAATCGACTGTAAGGCAGATTGTTTAAGCGATTCAAGGAAAAAAGGTTTTGATCTCAAAGACATGCTTCGTTCTGGTCAGACATCTATTTTGGATGAAAGTGACCTGCGAACAGAAACTGAATGCTAAACCTTGATCGAACATTCATGATTTGGCTGAAGAGCCTGGTGTTTCGCAGCGAACTGTTGTCAAAAGCCAAAAAAAAACTCCGAGCTCAGGACGAAACTAAAATCGAAAGGTCTATACGCTGAACAATAGTTAATGTTATTTTGTGTCGTTAATCTACGCATAAAAACGATGTGTTTTCTAACCCATCTTGCACTAACAGAGGAGTGAAACCTGGATTACCCAGGCGACGATAAACTATCATTAACGGATCCTCTTTGCCTGGTTAGACACATCTAGCTAGTGAGTTACATACACCACTTAATATTTCATTTTATAGTCATTTTCTTAAGTGTACCTATGTCTGCGTGTGTATGTGTGTTCATTAGTGCCCGTACTAGTGTGCGTGCATGAGATAGTGTATGCATGTGTGTATGCCGTGTGGTATACGTATACATGTGCGTACACGGTGTGTACGTGATTTCCACGTTCCTCGATACTTTTGCCGTTTACAATCGATCTTTTGCTCTAATTATAGCTCTCTGAGAGAACATAGGACGAGATGCCCCTATTAGATGAGTAATGCCTTTCTAATAAGCTTGATAGTAGTTGTAATGCATTCACCTGGAAGTGATTTGTTCCAATTAAATTAGCTAACGAGAGGCTATCTCGTCCAAAAGCGATATGATAGCACGACGGATAGTGGAGTATTATCGAAATATTTTTGCAAAAGTATTACCTTTACAAGATTTGTGAAAGCACTTATGAAGTTCAAATGCGAAGCTTCAACATATACTTTTGGGGACGGTAGTTAAAATCGTTGCGTGCAACGCAATTCGCAGGCGGCGTGCGATTTTCATCAGGTATTGTTTTTTCTGCGTTTCCGAAGAAAGTTCTAGTTAACCTCATTATTTTAGCGGACCATGTATTCCTATGGTCTGTATTTTTTGATATTTCATTGCTTTTCTATACATTCTTCAATGTTTTTGAGCGTATAGAGCTTTCAGCAATTTATTTGATCCGCTTTAGCACTATATTTGATCCGTCATCACAGTGTTTTTTCACTGTGCGGATCCCAGTATTTCTAACTTTTACCTCCTCTTTCTTCTTCTTGAACGACTTGGAATACTGTTTGGGCGAGCCTCCTTGCAATCTCGAGGATAGCCTTGCTGTGGCGTTCCATAGGGCGTTGTTGCTGACTGCCGGAGAGAAGTGAGGGGTGGAGCTCGGCTCCATGCGCGCCGTGACCAACATCACAACCGCTCGGCCGTCAAAAATGATACTGTTCACTGCAGACGATGTCAGGTCATTAGTAACTCTCAAGCATTTTTTCGATTATTAGTGTGCTTCAGAAGTTGAGATCTACATAAAATTTCAATTGTTTCATCATACTAAAGGTTTCAGCACCCATTTTCGTTTCAAAGCGCCACTGAACGCGCTATGCAGTTGAGAACAGAGCGTCCGCTCTATAGGTTTAAATGTTATCTTCTCTCAGTCACTACACAACGCTAAGAAGACTTTTACAGAAACCAAGCTCAGAAATAGAATCACCGGTGTTTTGGTAATCGAATCTGTACTGATGAAAACAGTGAAAAAGCAGTGAGCAGTGAGAAAAGCTTTCAAATACGCTTTTATGATATATCGTACACGCCGATGCTAAAGATTTGGACGTGTTCGTCACTGAAGAAACATAAAGTGAGGAAAAAGAGCAGACCACTGAGTCAAAACAATCTATGAATGCTTACTCACTAAATGAGACACGAAAATGATTGTTTTCATATATTTTTTATGTCACTACGACATACGCACTCGTGAAATAAAGAGAACGGGAGCAAAGATGTTTTGCGTTGATCAAGTACTTGTTGAGTGCCATGTGTTCTTTTTCACTAAAGAGCAACTTGTTTTTTGAATTACACAATTGTTTGGGTTGTTACCGATATCGAAGTTAAGGCTGTTTTTCTGCCAGACAAGTCTTGCTCCAGTTTTCCGATCCACAAGAGATAAAGCTTGGCGGAATTCCGAAGAGCACTATCGCGGCTAGGACATAACATTTATCCAGGACGTGTCTAATAACCATTCAAATGAGTCATAAACAAATCCTATCTATTCCCACGCTAATTACTTGACTGCTTATTTGTATTGACATCGTTTTGAGCTCCCATGATTGATTTGAAGTAGGAGAGATTGTCGCATTATGGAAGTCGTAATTACTAATTAGTTGTGGAGCACACTGTAAATATAATCAAATGTGATACTATGGCTTACTAAATTTCGTACAAAACAAAATTGTTAAGTGAGTCAGGAACGCGATGACAAGTCCATATCTACTACTACCAAAAAAAAAACGTTTTTTGGAATGGTAAGATCTGTTACTGTGGCTTTATCAGTTCTAATCTACCCCTTCTCTCCTTAAATGTTCAAAGGAAGGGCGGCACTCTTGCAACTATAAGATTTTAATTTATAAAATTTATAAAATTTAATCGTCTGACAACGATCGGACGACGAAGTGAAGTAAAGATTTACAAATCAGGGCAGAAACTCAAGCTGTCTCAAAGTTATTATCATTCCTCCGTGCATATCTAGTTGCAGCTAACTCTCTGCTTGCTAAAGTTAGTTCAACTCCAAAAATTTTCCAACATCTGCCATGATAGATTCATGTCTTCACAACGTGGAATTGTGAGCCCCTCTTAGAAATCGAACCAGCGCCAAGTGCTTTATGATCTTAGTGAAGAAAATTTTTTTCAAAAATTTTAGATAGTGTCGGACACGACAAAAAATTTTTCAAATAAAATTTGTCAAAAATGACATATTCATTCGAAAAGCCGTCCAATCTAAACTTATATCATCAATACTGGTGAGATTATAATCTCGTCTACTGACCCAATTCCAAAACGATTTTTTGTGGTAATAATCGACGAATTTCTGGAGCAACAATAAAATCAAATTTTTCAAAAAACTATCCCAATGAGCAGATTGCCAGTATATTTTTATATAGGATATAAATACATTTACATGCATATATATGCCTGATTATAACCTAGTATCTCAAGTGTTTTATAAGCCACAAAAGAGATACTCAGAAGTTGCAGCAATATCATAATTAACTACTCTATTATAGACGCAACACTTCGAACCCCTTGTGAAAAAACGTATTTTCTTAGTCTTTTTGATATTCAAATAATTGTTCGATAGCATAAACCAAACCATTTGGATAGTTCATATTATTTTCTTCCAAAAAAAGAAACAAAAAAAAATTATTATTTGCTGAGAGAGCAAAAGTAAGATTTTGTTTCTCATTGAAAGATTCCTCGATGAGTCCTTGCGCGCCGCTTCACTAGCATTTCCTTCACGCGCCATTCACTCATGAGTAGCAAGCGAATTCGTTCCCACGACAGCTCCATCTTAAAGCAATTGTAAGCAAGTTGTATAGAAAAATGTTCATGACAAAAAATACGCGATTTAGCAATGCCAAAATCATGCATATTTAATCACTGTTGACTAATAAATTTGGCGTTTATTGCTCTGCTGCCAGCAGTTATGGACCGACCTAGTACTATTATCGATGTGAAGTTACATTTTTCATATTCTTCCATAATAGAATCTTCATCTTCTGACATAATTTTGGTAGCGGAACGGTTTTCGTGATAGCGTCGTTGTAAAAAGGAACAGTGAATGTTGACGGCCGTTCGCATTACATAAGTCGGTCGAACTTTATTGGTCTACATTCTTGCAATTGAGGATATCCAGATGTATTCAGACGTGATTTGAGATTGTCAACTGTGGGCAGTTTTTCGATTCACAAAGTCAGAAATTGAAGGGGAAGAATCATTTCGCAGATAAAGAATTAATCGTCATTGGCTGTAGTTCTGAAAAGAAAACGGTCAGAAATGTTGTCAGATGGCCAAACCCTGATTAAATTATCCCAGTATAGCTAATTGCTTCATCTCCGCGGACTCGGGGGGGTTTATTACTTGAGGGGGACTTCGAGTCGTTTTGAAGACCTTGTCTGTTCTCTGGCTTACCTCTTCTCCTGTTTATCTTCTTTGATCTGTGCCGACAACGTGGACGTGTGTTTGACCGTTATTGAAAAAAGAGTACACGAGTTGGGGGGAAATGAGCCGAGAGAGGGTGGTCCTGTACGTGTCTTCTGGCTTTGTGCTTTGTTGACCACCTACGGCTTATACTTGCTATCTGGATCTACGCTCTACTTCGTTCAAGCCGCCTCGCTTTTTCTCGCTGCAGGTGGAGGGTGCTCGCTGTCTGCTCTGCGTTGACCCCCCTTGTATTGGGTGGTGGGCAGGA
>JAHQIW010007312.1:0-55325 GCA_019055375.1 Parelaphostrongylus tenuis
GTGTAGTGAAAACTCAAAGCGAGACACCAACCATGCAAAAATGCGCGTTTAAGGTGAAACGTAATTTTCTTGTGGCTCCTACATCGCACTAAGGAGGTCTTTCTGGAAATCAAGCGGAGGATCTAATCATCGTTTCATAGGCTATCGAATGGTTTCCAAAAGTTTTTTGAGAGAAGTCTTTTTCCAACAAAAAAGGACTTTCTGAGATCGTGTGTTATGATTAACTCAGGGTTAATTTTTCTTGAATTGGAGCAATTGTTACTTTTCAGATTTCTTGTTGCCTTGGCCAGATTGAACTGGAAGGCAAACGTATGGCGGTTACGGTTGCAGGAAGGACCTTACCATCGTTCAGGTTAGTGGGTGCCCAAGTAGCACCATAATTTTACAAGCTTTTTCTTCCAATGCAATTTTAAGGCAGTTTGATTCTTCACCACGTGCTGGTGGCTATATAGACCAACGTTTTTTGACTGGCATAAATCCACAGGAGTTATTTTTCCATACTATGGCTGGAAGAGAAGTAAAGTTGTTTTTACGAAGTCACTTAAAGCAATGTACTGAAGTATTATATGTTATATCTAGGGTCTCATCGACACGGCTGTCAAAACATCTCGTTCTGGTTACCTACAACGATGTCTTATAAAACATCTTGAAGGTCTAAAAATTCACTACGATGGAACCGTGAGGGACCATGATGGCTCGGTGGTGCAAGTATGTGCTATTCTATCATTAGTACCATTTAATGACTTGCTACTGAAACGACTTCAAAATTTTTCTGAACTTCAACAAAGTTGAGAAATTTTGATTGAGTTTTAATTGTAACTAGCAGCTTTGAAAGGTGGAAGAAGCTTGAGAGAGAGACCAATTAAAATACGAAAATCGAAGACGTAGAGATTAACATCTAACTACATCTCGTGGGTATATATTTACACAATAGGTTGTTCAGAACGTTTGTGCCGTTTTGATTTTTTAACATGATTTCTGCAATGCTTTGTTCCGAACAAGAGACAAAACTAATAATCAAATTACTCTCTATCGACCTCGACAGCTTCCTGCTAGTTTATGCAGAATGTTGGCTGTGGTCTCGAAGCAACAATCGTACTCTTCGGCTAGCATTCCGAATATCGTTGAAGGATTCTCCTTGACTCTCTCCAAAACAGTTTGACGATCAACTTCCTGTGGATGGCATGAGGGCGACAATCTTCCAGACTGTTTTCTCTAGATCCGAACTTTGTGAACCATTTCTTAGACGTCCTTTCTACAATCTTTTGATGGCTCCAAACTTCATCAATCATGCGCGCCGCTTTACTAGCATTTCCCCAACGCGCCATTTGTGCATGAGTAGCAAGCGAATTTGTTCCCCAAGACAGCTCCATCTTAAAGCACGCATAAGCACATTGTTTACCAAAATGTTTGCGAAAAAAATTCGCAACTGATTCAAATCAAAATCATGAAATTCATTCCAAAAATCATATCAAAAAACCAGAACGGCTCGAACTTTTCACACACTCTATTATTTGGCTCATAAAATTCAACAGCGATTTTCTGTTAACCTCAGCACTAATAATTAATATGTGTAAATCATAAAGACTCATTGTGATTTTCAAAAAAAAAGAATGCTCAAAGCCTAAGCGAGGTTTTTATGCCATACACCGGTGTTTCGGAGGTCTCGCCCTCCTCGTCAGTGACCCACTCCCCACATTGAGCCCTGCATTATAGCAAGGAGGAAGGCGTAATATGGTGACGGCACAGTGTACAGTGACACTGGTGCCGTCACCACTTCTCAGTCGAGGATCTCGGCTGGTAGGACAAAATTGATACATGACATCGACTGTTTTTAAAACCTCCAGTAAACATTCAGAATAACTTTAAAAAACTCATCTTGATTGGCTGATCGAGGTTAGTGTGGCAGTAGCATGTAGTAGCAGCGCTGATAACAGTAACAGTTTGAAGGCTGACGTTTTGTCGACCTCCCCTTCTCCAAAACCTGGACCTGCGTCGTATCTATTTGAATGTTTTCTTGGAGGATCCCTTATACATCTCCAAGACTAGGTCAGATGATTAAACGAAGAAAAGGCGCGAGGTCTTGTGTGATAGTGACGATATCGTTCTTCCGGTTGATTTTCGAATCTTAGCGTTTATCTGATATGCTTCAGAAGTTCTTGCGTGTTGATGCTTTGGAATCGTGCGCCAGTATCGTGACAGTCACTTCCAAATTATTAACGTTGTGCTTTAGTACCTTATGTGTACCTAATGCACTTTCTTGAAGTTTAAACTTACCATCTAGTTGCTCTTTCATGCAGGCAATGTTGTCTGACCGCTTCGTCAGTGTGTTCATCTCCTCATGCCTTACAAATAAATATATTGTGCCGAACTCATACAATCTCCTCTTTCCGTTAAGGCAAATTCTACAGTTTTCTAAGATACACGAACGATCGTAAAGGCGATTGTGGACACAATGGACCAACTGATTCGCACTGTCGAAATTGGTAGTTCAATATCTACCGCAGAATTTCCAGAAACCACATATTTTTGGCACCTCTTAATAGCGCTGCGAACTTCGGTTGATATAAATGGCTGCTCGAAAGGAATCTTATTGGGGTGCGAAATGTTGTTCTGGGGCCTGATTGGGGTGAACGCGCCAAACTTGAAGCGTTTCAAATAAACGCTGAAATTCAAAAATTAGCCGGAGGGGCCTATCGCGTTTTCTTCGTTTGATCTATTGACCTGACCTAGGTGATATATAAAAGATGCTCGTCCGAGTCGTTCAGATAGTCTACTACAACGTACGTCCAGGCTTTGAAGAAGGACGTGAGCATGTCGAAGCGTCAGCCATCAAACCTCTTGTTATCAGTGCTGCTACTAGTACTATTTATAACAACCTCGCGTCAGCTAATGAAGACAAGTCTTTAGGATTTACGCAATCAATGAGCATGCAGTTCTTTGTTTGTAGTCATTTTGTTGTCTAAATAAGTGTTGTGTAACCAACTTTTTTTCCAATTAAGTGGCTCATGAGGGTTTGTGAATAATATTGAGAGTGAGGAGCGCATGTGGCGCAGTAGTAAGAGGTACTTTGCGACACACACGTGATTCAGTCCATCAATTGATGCTCTGGTGGTTCGATCCTGCACTCGAGGCCACCAAGCCTTCCATCTCTTCGAGGTTACTTAGTTGGTACCAGACTTGTCCGGAAGGATAAGCAGCAGTGAACTAATACATTTGTAGACCGCCATGGGTCACTGTAAGGGCCAAATATAATTCAGTCACTTCAAGCGAAGCTAAAAATTGACAATTGCATGGTGCATCCTACAAGGATCGATCGACGCCAAGAGCTTTATCCTTTGTCCTTTTCCAATAGTGATCTACAAAGAAACACTCCAAAATCCATTCAAGGTGGTTTACTACATACCTTCAATCGTATGCACTATGTATAAATATAGGTCTCATACATGCAGATGTATTGAGGAAAAGCGTTAAAGTGTCCTACTTCTATTGTTCATTTAGTTTCGATATGGTGAAGACGGATTGGACGTGATGAAGTCCACATACATAAGTCCAAGGACATTTCCGTTTCTCAAGGACAATTTGGACGCTGTTATGCAACGTTCGAAGCCGGAAGAAGTCAGAGATTCTATGCTTAATGTTGAAGCTGCCGAAAAACACTATCGCAAGGTAGTTTTGTACGTTTGTTTTATACTACTCGTATGGAATTTTCGATATTATAAGGAATTTAGATAAGAAAATGGCGGAAAAAAGCTCCTGTTCTTAGTGGCCGTCACTGCCAAAAACAGTACATATCTGGTTTCACAGAGTTTTCCGCAGATCACAAAGGCCTTGGCAGGGATGAGATTGTTACTATGTGGACAAAAATGGATATAACAGAGAGATTAGAATATGAGAAGAGGGCACCTCGAAAATGTCCACTTGCGGTAAATGAGGTGAGTTTTTATCGTGGTGGAACTTCCATATTACAAAGCAGAAGTCTATTAAATATACATCCAAGATTGCTGAGTGGTATGTAAAATATTCGACTTCATGGAGAGGTTGAACTCGCGTTTAGCTCAAATGAGAGGAGCCATCTACCACTACACTACCGAGGCACCGTTTTATTATTAGTGCTTTTTCGAAATTAGTTGTCGTAGCTTTCAGCAACCAGCCTTCAAAATGCTTTTGTCGGGAAAGACCATATGCCCTAGGTATCGATGGAACACGGGTTCAACTCCCGCCTGTTGTCGAATGTTTTGTATATCACTCAGAATTCTTAAATGTTTATTTGTAGCCTCATAACACTGCTAAAACAGCAGTGAAATAAAGGAAATCATTTGAAGTCTAATTATTTTGCCATAGAGATTCCACTTTGAAATATTTCAGAGGTTCAATGTTAACAACACCCTTGGAGCTCTCCCTGAAAAAAACACTGGACTCGATATATAAATTCACTGGTGAAAATGACAAGTTGCGACGTTCACTGTTTTGGAAAGGTAAGTTACTATTCCCTCAGGAACGTAGGTAGATCATCAGCGTTTGAAATTTAGCTCTTGAAGGTGATTTATTGGAAGTGAAGTTTGAATCTGAAATCATCTTTCAATACAGGAATGCGTTCCTTGGTGGAACCTGGGGAAAATGTTGGTCTTCTTGCCGCACAGTCGATTGGCGAGCCGTCGACCCAGATGACGTTGAACACCTTCCATTTCGCCGGTAGAGGAGAAATGAACGTCACCTTGGGAATTCCACGTCTTCGCGAGATTTTGATGACAGCTTCAGATCATATAGCTACTCCTAGCGCAAAGGCAAGTTGTGTTTACAATTGTTAGATCAAAAGAGTGGTGGTGGAGCGGTGGCATCGGTGGTGCAGTTGGTAGCGCGCACCATCCATATGAATGGAAGGCGGGTTCAACTCGCGCTGATGTCGAGTGTTTGTCTAGGCCACTCGGTACTGTTTCTACTCATTAGAGCCTTCTAATTGTCGGAACTATCTATGTTTCAGATATTCAATTTACGTGACTATTTAAATATAGCCTCGTTTGATATGGTCAAACAAAGTAAAACATCAGGATCTTTAGGAAATAATATTGGATTTCACCTTGAAATTCCAAGAACATGTTTCTGATCTTGTAGTGAACCTTCTTGATCGAAATAAGAATGCCAGATGTTAGTAGTGAGGTTCAAGTCGCTCTTGATGTATCTGGAAACTTTTTATCCAGCGATCTGGCAATTCTAACCTCAATCACCGAGATTTCTTAGTTGATTATGAGACGTCTAGTCTGCAAAAATGGTCTCCTTTCCATTAACTCTTTCGGGACCGTGAATCCACCTCTGCATCTCTGACCCCATCGGGGGAACGCGTTGAATGAGTTTATTGTATTAATTCAATTGTATTATTGTTATTTTTCTATTTGTGTTATGTGTGAATATATTATGTTGTTATAAATAGGGAAATAACAACAGTAATACATTTGAGACAATACAATAATACATTCAGTGCGTTGCCACGCTGGAGATTCGAGAAGCTGAGGTGGAGCAGACCTCCAGCGTTACCACTCCGTGGTTAGGGACGCAGAGGATATGGGTCCACGGTTCTGAAAGGGTTAATCAGTGTCGTGATGTTGGCGTATTTTGTCGGCTTCCTAATAATATTTACTTCCGTGGTGAGTTTGCTAGGATAGACGGCGTATTTTTCCTTTTTGAAATGAGAAAAAGTTGCTATGATCGATGGTATCTCCTTCAATAATATGTTGATACATGAATTCGGCTCTTATTCAGTAACTTTCGACGTTTTCGTCTTCTGCAGAGTCGACGTCGATTGTCGACACACGTTCCTCGTTAATCTGGAGCTTCGTTTCGCTCGAGATGAATTATCTTCGAAAGAGGACCGATCAAATGAAAAACATATTTGGCGATATCCTTATATACAGGACGGTTCATATGATTAATTTGAGCCGTGCTCCAGAGAAGAAGATTTGAGTCGAACGCAACTAAGACGAAAATTTACAACGAGGACGAGCGGCTGTGAACAGTTGACTTGAACCATCGAATCTGAAGTAGACGAAGACGTCGAAGAGGTAGCTGAGCAAGTCTTACCTTTTGAACTTCATAGTGTTAGAACCATAAATAACGTTTTCCCATCCCTGCCATAAAGTAGGGTTCATTGTGGACGTGGGCCCCCAATGAAGCGGGCGACACCGCCGTTCGTATCGAAACGTACGTATGGCTCTGACGTACCAACCTTGAAATGGCTCTAAACATCCTTAAATTCTGCTCCATTTTTCGTTCCGAGAAGTGCCTTCATGCTTCATCTTTTATCCAAGTTACCCACTCAAAAGCGTACAAGCCCTAGATCGTTTTCTTAGGCGAAATGACCGGGAAGAAAGTTCGATGTTTAATTTACTCTTCCAACATCTCATGCCACCCTCAATAATCGGATTTTTTCTCGTGCAAATTCGTTGTATTGCGAAACTTTCATTTTCCACTACATCTCGTTTCCAAGCTATCAAACCAGTCTGTATGAATCTGCTATGCCAAATATCTCTCAAATGATCCCGTCTCAATGCCAACCGGTTGTCTCCAACCCGTCTGGTTTCAATGCTAACATCCTTATCACATTCCTCGAAAATCAACGTGCCACATGACTGGTTAGCTGTACAGTGGCCTTATCTAACGGTAACGGTAAGCTGTCTTCAGCTTCTTTTACACTTAGGTTTGAAGGCATAAACTTGCCCGAATTTGCTTCGTCATCACTCTGATCTCAAATGCCTTGACTTGGGACTGGTCCACAAGAGTTTAGAAATGTTGAGATAGAGATGTAGAGCAATTTGTGCGCTTCCGAATTAATATATCGTAGTAGACGAAAGGATGAAATTATTTGCAAAGCGTCCAGGTCTGAAAACTAAGAAACAGGCGTCATTACTAATTGAGATGTTAGAGTTGTCCATTTTTGTGAGCCCGCATGGGCCCAGGCTTATTTTCCACTTTTTCGAGGCAATTTGTTGGTCATTTAGGTAATCAGTCTCGTCTAAGACGTCTCAATTTCCTTTCTGTGGCACAAGATTCTTGTACAGCCACATATACATCTTTGATAAACATGTTGACAGTTCATCTTAGAATTGCTCTATGCAGGACGTTTTTTTTTGTAGATCCGCTCCAGTGATTCTCTTTTTTTTTATCCAGAAATCTTCTCGGTGCCTGTCGGCTGTTTATGAATGGTAAGGATGTCTTTGTTGATGGTCTGAACTACGAACTCCATTCAGTACTCCGTATGGGATTTCTTTTGCAGACGATGATGTTCAGATGAGAAAACTGTAGATTTTGAGCTACCTCATCGACCACTATGGCGACTACAACAGATACAGTCCCATCTTCTGAGAATCACCGTGTTTTCTTCATAAAAAAGATAAAGGATAAAGGTCTTGGTGCTGGTCGATCCCTGAGGGATGCATCTTGTAGTCATCTCCAACTGGCATTGTTTCAGATGATTCAAGTGCATATCTGACCTTTACGATGACTCGCAGTGGCCTACTGATGTATCAGGTCAGTGTTGTTGCCCTCATAGGCAAGTTTGGCACTAAATTACTGATCTCGGAACGTTGGAAGATTCGGTGAGCCTTGAGTTGCGGGATCGAACCATCGAGTGTCGATTGGTCGACCATGTGTGTCTTGCGATGACCTCTTGCTACTGCGCCACATGCGCTCTGTAGTAGCAAGAATCAAATAAGATTCTCAAGCACGACGGTAGCCACGTCTTGTAACGATCATTGATAGTTTGCCATTCAACATCGAGAAATGTTGTTTCATAGTTGTAGGTTTGGACGGAACCTTTTTTTCGATGATAGCAGTAGATTGACCCCGAAAATGTGGGAATGGTGTGTTATTCTATGTCAGGGGTTTTCCAGTGTACATTACCTTATTTGTATCACCTGTATTTGTCAGCCGTACCACCTGTCGTCCCACTGATCGCCGAGTGTCTCGAGCGGGTGCCAATGAAACTTGCCTTTTTCTTGTTGATCTGCAAGGGTAACCCAGTTGGTCCTCCTCGCTACAAGGATTCGTTGAGCATCATTTTTTCTCTAGGCTTTTCGTGAAGAATAGTACCATCGAGTTGATGGTCTTTCTGTGGTGCGCTAGACTCCTCGAAGGATCCTTAATTGTACTGTTGGACAGAAAAATGTCAGATTTCGTCACTGATGTGAATCTGCTGAGTGAAGGAAGGAGATTAGATTAGATTACTGTACAGTGCAGCTCAGGACAGGTCTTCAGTAATGAGATGGAACACTATTGTTCGAAGAGTTTGGTAGATATTTAAGTCCTATTGGTAACCTTATTGCATCTCTTGTGAAAAGCTATGACTACAATCATTCTTGCAGATTCCAATTCTTCCTGGGATACCACAGGAGAGAATCGATAGGATACGTAGAGAATTGGACAAGGTTTTTCTGAAACAAGTTCTGCGTAACTTTACTATTGAAGAAAGAGTGAACCTAGTAGAGAGGTTTGTCAATTTTTTTTATTATTCTAGTGTTATTTCGCTTCAATCATCCGGTTTCGCAAATTTATGCTAATTATCTTTGTATTCCTCTAACAAAAATCCATTATACTATCATCTTGAGTATAAAGTCGAAGTCAAATATGGAATGAAAGTCTCCTTACGTTAATTTTTGCCATACTATCTTATCTCGTGTTTTGTTCAATTCCAGAGGTTTAGATAACCTCCATGATGTCGATAATCACGGAGAATTTGTGAATGATTCTGTAGTATAGTTACACTTTTTGGTACCTTTCCGTTATCGAGGAGCGTTTGTTTGAATAACGTAAAGATCTTTTACCAGACTTTTACTTATCATTCAAAAGCCAAAATATCGATGATTTCAGTAATGTACGTGGTTTTTAAAAAAGCCTTCCTACTGCAATGTAGCACTGAAAATAAGGTTGAGTTTAGCATCCAGTGCGCGCTATTGCGCGTATCTTCGTTGTTTTTTCCAAATTTTTTTTTTTCGTTTCACAAATGTTCTAGATCCTTCATTATTATTTGAGCCAACTTGACATGTGTCTGGTAAGGGCTCTTGTACAACCTGATACGAGTCTGACGAGTCTGTAAGGACGCAACACGTGTATCGGGCTGTACAAGAGCCTTCACCATATCACAATTCAAATTGGCTCAAATAATAATGAAAGGATCTATTGAAATTTGAGCGTGGTCTTAACAAAAACACTCAAAATGAAGGTATAATATGATAAAAATACCAGCCAGAGAACAGTCGAGTGCGCAACACTCTGTGTTGGGTGAAAATTTCATTTGACATAGAGCGTAAAACGTTCGTCTTTGATAACTCTTTGTAGGGAGAGTAGAGCTCCCGAGAGAACTGACTCGAAAGACGACGGGTTCTGCCCGAGTGACGAGTCTATAAGGACGAAACACGTGTATCGGGCTGTACAAGAGCTCTTACCAGACCACATGTCAAGTTGGCTCAAATAATAATGAAAAGATCTATTGAATTTTGAGCGTGGTCCTAACAGAAGCACTCGAAATAAAGGTATAAATGTTCTAAGTTTATCGTATTGGATTTATGAAAGGAAATTTGTTCTTATCGTTCTGTGCGTATGGACCTTTTTTCTATATAGCCGAATAAATCCACTATGAAGCCTAATCGCCGAACATCTAATGTGAAACGTGATTTTATTTTCGAAGCTACTGCATTCTGATAGGTTTCTTCGAAAACAAAAAGCATAGTATTGAAAATCGAGACTTGAGCTATCGAGCGATTACTAAAAGTCTGAGGGGAAATTGGAAAAGCTTTGTCCTCAAAGAGCAAAAAATGCTTTATTATAGCGGAAAGGTGACCACTTTTAGTAATGTAGTGAGCTTTTACAACAAAAATCAGGTGCACTTGTGGCTTTTTCCTTCTTATTTTGATAGTATATTCGTAGCTATTATCGACTATCTTGCTAATAGATTTTTCTTTACCTCTCACATACTTATTTATCTTTGATGATTTCAGCGACTGTTGGAGGCGTTATTGTTTACGCATTGAAATTCTGTCTGCTTCAAAACGACAGCAGAACGCAAGACATCTACGTAGAAGGACGATCATGTATGAGGTAGATTGAAATCAAATTGTATTAATGCGCAGTAGCTTTTGAATAGTAGGTGTAATAATAACTTTTGAATTCAGATGGAGCAACGATTTTTGCGCTTGTTGGCTAGTGCTATTTCTAAGAAGTACCGTGATGTGCTAGAATACCAGCAAATACAACATCGAAAGTTAAGGGCTGGTAATCTGAACGCAGGTTTAGCAATAAATGACGTAACTCCAGGAGCACGGTAAGTTTTATGAGTGGCCCAATATGTTCTAAATTAGTGTAGATGTACAAGAAGTTTATGTGAACACTTGACTGTGCATGGTCCACCATTGCAAAGATTTCAGACAGGATCTAGGACATTCTCTGGTTAACAGTTTCCAAGACCGCTACCTATTAACCCTCAAAGGAAGGCTGTTAACAGCAGGCGGTATAGAGTTTTCGCGTGGCCAGTGGCCTAATCGGCCTGCAGGCAAGCGGCGCACAACATTATCTTATTCCGTTGAGGAACATACTGTGGAAGCTTTCCGACAAACCAAGCTTAGTATTCAAATCTGCACTCCTTAAGCTATCAAATGGCGCCAAAAGCACTATGAAGACTTCATGTGAATGTTATACAACAGTTGGAAATATATTCTTTTCTGCAACGATGTGTGTTTTTTCATCGAAACATAGGGAATTACTGACACCTAGGCGTTGTTTATACTAGAGTAAAACTATATGGAAGTCTCTCTAATGATACTCTATCGTTTGTAAAACGATGTCCTCTGAATGTTTCCACTAGCGGCGCGGCGCCGCCATCACAATAGCTGAGCGAGATGCGACACCGCGTGACTAAGGACTAAATATTACCACGTCCGATTTTCCAAAGGGGCTAACGTCGGCATAGATTGAATAATTTGGTTCTTCACTTGATAAGTCGGCGGGAGGTTGCTAACAGTAGTATTTAATGAATACAACATTTTAATCCTTTCATTATTATTTAAGCCAACTAGTCATGTGGTCTGGTAAGGGCTCTTGTACAGCCCGATACACGTATTTCTTTTTACAGACTCGTCAGTGGTCTTACAAAATGCACTCGAAAGAGAGGTATAATGTGATAAAAATACCAGCCAGCGAGCAATCGAGTGCGAAAACACTCTGTGTTAGGCGAAAATTTCGCTTGACATAGAGTGTAAAACGTTCGTCTTCGATAACTCTCTGTTGGGGAGCAGAGCTCCCGAGAGAACTGACTTCAAAAATATCGAAGACGACGGGTTCTGCCTGACTGACGAGTCTGTAAAGACAAAACACGTGTATCGGGCTGTACAAGAGCCCTTACCAGACCACATGACAAGTTGGCTCAAATAATACTGAAGGATCTATTGAAATCTGAGCGTGGTCTTAAAAAAGCACTCGAAAGAAAGGTACAACATTTTAATACAATAACAATACAATGGTTTACTTTTCGGTGGTATCACCCTCTTTTAGAATCATTTTTGTTGTTCTGAGTCTTCTAGTCTTTTTTTGGAGACAGGACGCACAGAGTCTTGCATAGGCAGGAGTATCTCCAGTGAATATCTAGAAGACCTAAAACAATGGCAGTTGTTTGAGGAAGACAATACCGCCAAAACTGTAACAAATTAATTTTTTCTACTGTATCATTGTAATCAGTAAATATTACTGTTTACAACCTCGCATCTGCTCATCGAAGGAAAGTACAGATCGCCTCTCGTAACTGAATGTTGTAACAGTACTGACAGAACTGGAGTACTAATGACTTGACATGATTTTTGATTAGCATAGCAAATAATCCGTACTTAAGCGCGACAGCACCTGTGCAAACTTCGGCGTTTGCTAATCGAAATACATCGATTGTGACCTTCCAACTAGGTATCTTCTATGGCAGCGTCAAATCTTGGCATTTATTTAGTCACATTTTGCGTGAAGTTCTCAGCTCACCCAGTTTGAGTGACTCAATGTGGGGATGAAGCCAACGATGTACGGCAAACCTTTTGTTTCGAGTGTTTTCTTAAGACCACAGCTCAAATTTCAATATGCTGGTAATCATTATTTGAGCCATGCATGTCAGTGGTCTGTTAGAGCCCGATACACGTGTTTCGATCTTGCGATCTCGTCAGTCGGGCAGTTACCCTTTCTCGTCTTTTGCTAATCTCTGTGGGTGCTCCAGTCCCCACAATAAGAGTTAGCGACGACGTACGATTTAGTCAGCCCTCATTGACAGACCACTGACATGCGTGGCTCAAATGATGTATGGCAAAGTTCCACATTCTCCTCTAAAAAAACTCTTTGCACCAAAATGCAAAATTAGTGTCGGGTTATCGAATATAGACGTTTAAGTCGTCCAATATGGCTTGTACTTACAAATTTTCGACGAAAGATCAAAGAGCTTCGGAAAAAAACGTTTTTGATTGAAGCTCTGGACACAATTTGGATGATGGAAATTCATCTGATGAAGAGGCTGCTGGTGGTCGAGAAGCAGATGCAGTTGAACAACGACTCCATAATAGACATTTGTAAGTTCGTAATTGACAAAATTTGGACAATTAACTTTTTTCCAAAATGCAGGCTCCTATTCTATTTTAACTTTTTTTTGCGATATAAAGTATGCGGGTTCGATTCGAATCCGAGGTTTAGAGTTCTGCATATCACTCAATATTATCGGATATGTGATCATAACGTAATAAGACCTCTTAAAGAGCAGTCAAATGAAGAATTCTTGTTGTCGGTTTGATTTGGCGTTCAAGTGAAGCACTTTGTGAACTACTCCAGTGTTAATATATTTCATTTCTACCCATGAAAATTAGGGATGATGCGGCAGAATACGAAGGTGAAGAAGAAGATCGTGTGCATGTCGAAAACGATGACGATGAGAGACAGGTGGGGGAGATTACAGATTCCAGAGTGTTCACATGTTTCTAGGCACATATCTAATTTTCGTTCGTGAATAGGAATGTATATGAATAATATCTATGAACAGAGCTGATTTTACGTTTATATGAAGCGTCTCAAGTTAAGAGTTAAATCACTTGTAGCGTGAGTAAAGGAGAACCCAGTCACATGGTGCTTCTTAGCAAAGCTACTCTATGTTTTCAGAGGAGAACAGAATGACTAGCAACAAATTAGTCTAGCGGAGCTTTCCTTTGCAAGCCAAGCACGAGATTGTTAAAATTCTTTCTATTTTGACTGCCACTTGCAGTGGTATGATGTTATACTTATACCCAATATGTGGAGTACTGTGCAAAAAACGTTTGCGTCAGCCGGGATTCGAACCCAGATCTCACTCTTTCCGAGAGCGTATGCTAACCATTGCACTACCGACGCTCGTTCTTGCACAGCACTCTTATCTACGCTACAACGCGTTGTCTGCCAACAGTCAAAATAGAAAGAATTTAGACTGATCATCGATATCCAATGTCTGTCAACACAAGTGGGTTCAATGCCGATAGCGGCTGCCCCGCCAGACCGTCGACGGTTAGCTGTTGGCAGACAACGCGTTGTAGCGTAAATAAGAGTGCTGTGCAAGAACGAGCGTCGGTAGTGCAATGATTAGCAAACGCTCCCGAAAGAGTGAGATCTGGGTTCGAATCCCGGCTGACGCAAACGTTTTTGCACAGTACTCCACATATTGGGTACAAGATTGTTATTATACAGTTTATTCTCACAGTTGACGTTTCGGTGATTTTGCCCTCTCTACAGCCTTAAAAGATTAGAAGTCTAAAACCCATTCAGTGAAAGGCCTCCATTAGTTTGGCAGAAAAGTCATCATACCCAATTTTGACCGCATCACGCACAAAAATTAGCATTCTACACACTGACCGCTTCCTATAAATCCTCCGTTGAGTTGTTCAAGTGATGTTTGACGCTTGAAAATTTTGTGAAAAAAGTGCGATTAGGCAAAAGTGGCTCGCTTATGTCAATGCATTGTGAGCTCATACTATCGATGTTAAGAACGAGGCTCTAGATGAGGCTGAAGACACAGAAGAAGAGCGGAATGATGACGAAGAGGGGGCCGGAGATGTGAATGAAGGATCAGCTGAAAGAGTGAAGACGAGCGCGGATGATCGCATAAGGGTGAGCCTACTTTTATGATTGACATATCTGAGTGAATAAGAAAACCCAGTTTTGGGCTTTTTTTTCAATAGCTAGGATTTTTATTTGAATTCGCCATCACAGTTTTCATTTCTCGTTACATTTCAGTATGTGCTTTCTCAGTCAAATCTAATTGTTGACTACAAGTTTGATGTGAAATCCGAAAGTTGGTGTGAAGTTGTGTTTCAACTACCATTGGGTCAAAAGAGCAAATTAGACTTGGTGACGATCGTTGAGAAGTTAGTTCATGTTGAAAGGGTTTATGCTCAAATCTTTATTTTTCTATATCAGCATTTTCAATCGGACATTTTGAAACCTCCCTTAGAAATGACCCATTCTCACAGCATACTTCAAATCTTTCATGAGGTGTGTTATGGCACTTATAAGGTGCTAGACACGTGTTTTGGCCTTTCAACCTCTTCAGTAGCACGGTGCCTTTCGCTTCAGTCACTTGTTCAGGAAAGCTGCCCTTATTTGGAGGATTCGAAAAGCTATAAGCCATGTAAGCGACGATCGATAGTCAGTCATTCGGAAAGAACGCCACGATGATCCTTTCACCGTATGCTAAGTGTAAACAGTTTGGCGTCGATTCCTCTATGTGAGTTCATCTCCGAGGAAGTGACTGAACCCATAGGCACCGTGCTACTGATGAAGCTAAGAGGCCCCAAACACCACATGGCTAGCATCTTATATATGCCTTAACAGACCTCATGAAAGGCTTGAAATTTGCTGTGAGAATGCATTATTATTCTCTTTCCTGTTCTCCCGTGTTATTTACATTGGTAATAATGATGAACTATCTAGGGAAGTCGATAAGTTCGTCGTTCACCAAACACCTGGCATAGAACGGTGTATAGAAATCGAAGAGATGCTGCACGATGTACCGACGAAATTCTTGCAAACACAGGGAATCAATCTTGAGGTACAGTTTGTGTCATGAATTTCAGCACCATTAGTGATCGCCTTCAAAATAGCACTAAAGAAATTACTGACACTAATCGTTGCCTCCTTTCTTTTGCTTTTTTTTTTATTTGTTCGAATTTTTTTCCAATGACTGTTTGCACACGAATAGGATATGCTTGTCAGATTGACTGGCTATCAGATACATATTCATTTCGTGAACTGATATTGCAAATAAGTGAATGACGCTCCATCGTCTACTATCATTCACTCAGTGTTTTTTCTCTTATTTTCATGTTGTTGTTATTGCTATTGTTACCACAGGAAGTTGATAGTTTCTTTTATTCAGCAAACGAGAGATTCTTGCGAGTGTGACTCTTAAAGGAGCTCATTCATTCCTTCCGGAATGGTATACCCTTTCGGTACCAGCACTGGTCCGGAGTACGTGGTTTATCTGTTATGTCCCGAAAGGGTATGCCATTCCGAAAGAAATAAATGAGCTCCTTTAGGAGTCACACTCGCAAGATACCCCTTTACACGTACGTTGATTGAACGAGAGATTGTCTATCGTAGAATTTTTCAAGGCATTCTATCGACATGCAGACGTGCTTGATGTAAACGCCATTCAAACGAACGATTTGAATCTGGTCCTCCGTCAGTATGGAGTAGAAGCTTGTTCGAAGGCGATAATTCAGGTTCGTCCTCGTTTTTCAAATTTTTTCGCTTATCCTGAATTTCCCATGACTACATATCTAGAGCGGTGTCATTTTGCATTCTGAAAACTAGTTATTTTTTGATTGCATGAGTTCGAAATATCTCCACAAACTTTATAGTTAACTTAGGGTGTCTTGAAGATTTATTCTCAATCTTGATAGGGAGAAGAAGTGAGATTTATAACCTGCTAAACTTCCGCACTCTCACTTGTAACATTCTAGTCACTTCCGAACACTACAAGTAATGGTAGTATTGCCTCGGTGTTATTTTACTTACATTCCTGATAAGTTGTCACCAGGTTGTCGGCTAGTTTTTTGCCATTACTTTTACCATTCAATTTTTTTTGGTCTTCAACGTCGTGGAATACTGGTTGAGCGTGTCTTCGTGCAAACTCAAGGATAGCCTGGGTGGCGTTCCATAAGGCATTCGTTGTGTGCTGTCAGAGAGTTGGAGGGTGGAGTTTGGCCCCACGCGTGCCGCGACGAGCATCACAGCTACTCGGCCATGGCACTCCTGAACTGTTTTCATGAAATAATTGGTATATGTGTGCATAACAGCGAAATTTTAGCCATTGAGTATCAACGTACATTTCGACAACCTCATGTCACTTTATCAGGACGGTTCTTACAGATTACTTATTCATCAACGATTACGACCGTCGTCTGAGAGTCAGTCTCTTAAACGTATATTTAAGTATTAAAATTCAATATTTTATATTCTATGAAAGTGGGGCTATGTACATTAATGCTGTCTGTGCTTGTACAAGGTCATTTGATTCGTTCATGTTTCTGATGCCATGAATAATTTCATTGGTGGCGCGTGTGGATTAACGGTTAGAGGAGCCCTGTACACACATGTAGCACGTGGTTTGATCCAGCCCTAAAACTCGCCAAGCCCTTCATGACTCAGGGGTCGGCGAATTGGTACAACGCTTGTCTTGAAGGATAGCAGCACTGACTTGATATGTAGGTAAGCCGGGTTTATTGCGGGGGCCGAATTGACGCGATCAATCATCCTCAAACGAAGCTAGAAAATGAAGAAAAATCATAACACATCCGTCAGGCATCGATCAAACGAGAGCTTTGTTTTTCTATCCTTTCATAATTGTTCCTCTTATCTCCATGTTTTTATCAATTGGTGCAGTGCACAAAGTCATAACATTCGTAAATCTCCTTGTCATGCATATGTATATAAGGCCGGGCCGAGTAGTTGTGATGCTCGTCATGGCGCGCGTACATCTGAGTTCCACCCCCCCCCCCCCCTTACCCCTACTCTCTCCAGCAGTCAACAACAACGCCCTATGGAACGCTACAGCAGGGCTATCCTTGAGACTGTGAAAAGTTTCGCTCAAGCAGTATTTTGTGCCGTTCAAGAAGAAGGCAGATAACGAATTGAAAGCTAGAAGTACTGGAATTCGCACAGTGGAAAAAATACGGTGATGATGGATCAAATAAAGTACTAGTAAAACTATATATATATATATATATTATATGTATATGTGCACATATGCATAATATATGTGTATATATGTGCGTATGTATGTTTATATATATGTGTATATATATATATATGTGCACATATGTATGCATATATATGTGTTTATACATATATACATATATTTATATACAAGTTTACATTACCTTTATCACTTGTCGTCCCGTTGATTGTCGAGTGACTCGAGCGGGTACTAGCAACACTTCCATTTTTCCTTATCGCGTGCGAAAGTTACCCAGTGGGTTCTCCTCGCTCTAGGAATTCGCTGAGCATCATATTTTTCTTTTATACTTTCGTGAAGAAATCGTACCAACGGGTCGGTGGTCTTCCTGTAGAGCGCTTGACTTCTCGAGAGATCCAGTCGATGCATCGCGTTCTACGGTCCATTATTTTCGATATTCTGGCGTGTATAACGGCGTCTCTGATTTTCGATCGTTGACGTAGGTTGGAACTTCGGATCCTTGCTCTCATTTGCGAGATGCTGGGTACTCCTAGCATCGACCTTTCGGCTGCGCGTTCAATAACGCCAAGTAATCTTTCATCGTGCTTGCGTAGCGATCAGGTTTCTGCTGCATACGTTAGGGCAGGGATAATCGTTGAGTCGAAAAGGTGGGCACGGAGTCGGATGTTCTTTGTCCTCTTCACTACATCTTCGATGCTCTTAAAGGTCCCTCAAGCCGCTCGTTTCTTCCTGCTCAACTCTGGAGCTAGGTCGTTCATCACGTCGATTTCACAACCTATATAGACGTAACTGGAGCATTCGGAGATGTTCGTTCCCTTGAGCGTGAATGAGGCATTCAAAACCCATCCGTGCCTTATGAACATCGTTTTCGTTAGATTTAGTTGAAGACCAATGATTCCACAGGCGTTATCGAAATCGGTCAAAATTTGTTGCGCTTGGCTGATGTTTGTTGTTATGAAGACGATGTCATCAGCAAAGCGAAGATGGTTTAATTGTCGACCGTCAATTTTCACTCCAATATTGTCCCATTCTAATGTTTGCATGACGTTTTGGAGGGTGACAGTGAATAATTTTGGCGAAGTTGTATCATCTGTGTCGTGAAATCTTTATAAAGCTCACGAAGGATCGTGATGTCCGGGTAGGGGCGCCCTGGTTCCAAATCTTTACAACCGCCTCTGTTTCCACTGAATCAAAGGCTTCATTCAGATCGATGAAAGTGAGACAAAGTGGTATTTTACACTCTCGTGAAACTTCATTGAGTCTTGTAATCGTGTGGATGTGGTCTGTGGTACTAAATCCTTTTCGAAACCCTGCTTGTTCGCATGGCTGTCCTTCGTCCAGTGTCCTGTCAATCCTGTTTAGGTTGACTCGAGTAAAGAGTTTATAGACAACAGACAGCAAGCAGACTGGGCGATAATTGCCTATGTCGTGAAGGTCTCCCTTTTTGAACAACAATACGGTCTTGCTGGTTTTCCATTGAATGGGACCTTTGCATTCTGACAGGTACGAGTGAAGATCCGAGCCAGGGTGTTGATGAGAACTGGCGGTAGGTTCTTCAGGTCCTCTGGTCTAATTCTGTGTGAGCCTGATATTGTTCTATTCTTCACCGACGATATAGCATCTCGGATTTCGGAAGAAAGGACCGGTGGAACGACATGTTCATCTCTTTCAATTTATATGACGGTGAGAGGACATGGCTAGCGAAGAGATCCAGGTAGTACTGGTGGATGATTTTCTCCATTGCCATTCTGGGAGCTGTAAGTGTCAGGTCAGGGCATCGAAGTGCAGTCATCTTGGTCTTATAATTGGCGAAGCCTCTCTGGGCTTTGCGAATACTCTTCCCAGCTTCTGCAGCTTTTGCCATAACTGCTGCTCGTCTCTCCTTGAGGTCTTCCCTTATCGTTTCTCTACAGCGTTTCGCAAGATCGGACGTAAGCTTTTGGTTGCCTGTAGTTCGTGCGATTCCACGTTGACGTATCAGCTCGAGTGTCTGCGGAGACAAGCGTCTCTTCGTGACTTTAGGACTCTCGGCTTTCAAAGCGCTGATATGGAGATATTCAACGAGCCGGTTGTATTCTTCGTCGATGTTGTCGACAACGGTATCTTCCCACTAGTCGACTAAGGATTTGAATACATTCCAGTTTATGGTAGTTGTGGAACATGTATACATACCGATGCATTTTTATGGATAAATGGAGAACAATTAACAAATCGAAGAGCGACTCCCTGCGACTAATTTTATAACACTTGTAGGCTGGTTGTTGATAATGGCTTCAACAGGTTTTTTTCTTCAAAGAAAGCTGAGCAAGTAGATCAAGGATGTAGAATTTCGGAATGTCGCGTTGACTTCTATTATCGGACAGGAACTCTCCACTTGAAATATAGAAACTATTTTCTACACTTTGGATTCCAAATATGGATAAAAGTTGCAATATGTTTAGCAACACATTTCAGAATTTGTGTTACACGACCCGTTATTACAATGTACTGTGCGTATCCGGGCACTTCTTGCATTCGATTCCTATCCTCGCATTCATCCTCTATAACGATTTTCGAACATTTCTCGTGTTGCTTCGGCTTCCTGCCTGAGATTTTCGTCTTTTTTCATGAACTGACGTAGAATGGTGATCGAAACAGTTTTCCTCAAAATTTTGGAAGTAGCCAGACTAAAGCGTTTTCTAAAGTGTATTGCAAGAATGTGTTTGAGTTGATGTAAAGCCAAAACCTTTGTTGTCACTTTACTTCCTGACACAATGTACTACTGAACCACTGCACCACTACTTCTCACATAACAACATAAAAGTAATCAATTTGATATAAAAGATGCACGTGTTTGTTCAGCCATAAGTGTATGTGACACTTGTAAATACTCATTTTCAACATTTCTCGGATTATATGGACAAATGTGTTCATCTCGGTTTTAGTACGTTCCCGAGTTTTGTTTTACCGCTCTCTGTATATTCATTCGGTAGCTAATTGAAGACAGATTCAGATAGAAGGGATAGGTACGAAAGCGGTGATTTTGTGATTTGAATGATCTACAAGAAACTTCTTGTGTATAAGTCCATTGCGCAGCGATAAACTTTGGATTACATCTCGGAAATACACTATTGAGGGAAACGCGGACTTGACACATGTTATCTCGTTATAAATATGTATTTGATGCCAGAAAAAAGGTACCAAACAGTGTCTAGGAAGTGCTGGGCATCAATAAAGTTTCTGGATCTTTTTGGGAATCTCAAGTCTTACTATTATAATTTTTTACTGGTGCTGATACTACTACTGATTAATCATTGAAAATTCTCATGGTGTTACTATCTCACATAATTCGTAAGATTTGAATGGGCTGGGCGAAATTGTATTAAACAGCACACCAATTGGTACGGAAAAAAAAATATCTTTTATGTAAAACCAACTGTCAATTGTGTTAATATGATAGCTGCATCCTTCAATCGAACAGAAATGGGCGATACTAAGATGATTTTCTACAGTGATACTTCCTTAATTGCAATACTTGTATTGTGAAGTCATCAAGCGAGGTTGGATGCAGCTAGCTGCTAGAGATTTCCTCATACATCTGTAAAAGTTAGGCTACTACGTAGATAATGCAGTTGGATTAATGTGAAAATTTATAAATCAATAAATAGGTAAAGGTAATTTGTCAAAAGGAATGAAATCAGTGTGAGAAAAGTACTTGCGTTTTTGCGCTAGAGAGTGGGTACTTGACGTTGCGCTCTTCAAATGTTTTGAGATGTCTCGCTGAATATGGAACAAACATCATTGACAAACAAATATAGAACAATCATTGAGAAACATTCATACATAAACCAAACTGCAAAAGGTTACGGCAATACAAACGAGTACAAACGACATGCGTTGTACAAGAAATAGAAGGACTGCACAGCGCATGATATGAGACCGACAGCACTAACAAAGAAAAAACCAAATGACAGCAGTGTAGTTACGTGAATGACAATTATACATAGCAGCGAACAGCGCATACAAAAAAGAACTAGAGCAAAGTCACCTTGTCGATATGTCGAGAAAGAAGTTAAAAAAGACTGTCAGACTAGTAAAAACTTTTGGGTAACATCAAAAATCAGCGCAGGGATTACGATAATCGCAGCTAGCGCTACCGAGTATGACCGTTGTGCATAAGCACATTGCTCGCATGGTTTGTGAAAGACAAAAGAAAGGGCGACTGTCCCGAACGTGCTATGGCTTTTTTTCTGTCATTTTTTTCACTTTGAAATTCGAAGCTTGTGGTGCTCATAAACATAACTAATATTGACTGACGAAAAACTGTGGGGAATTTTGGAAAATTAGAAACCTGGTAATTTGTTCTTTATCAGAACGTGCTTGCGATAGATTTGAGAGACATAGGTCATTGACCGGATGTACAACAGTAATCAATCTTTCACAAGTGAAGTAAAAGAGATTGGTGTACGATGAGGATTTGCAGCACTTTGAGATCTGCGCTCTTATCTGAATTATGAAAGGACACAATTGTACTCTGAACATGACTGATATTTGATATTTGAAAACCTTGTGGTGTAAAACATTTCTACCTTGTTGACTGTCAATGAGTGTTCATCTGTCAACGTTTAACACCTCTGAACGACAAGTGAGTTCTCGTGACGTGCGTACGATGTAACACCTGATTTTTCGCTGAACCGCTATGGCAATTATGGCGCTCACATCGGCCATAGTGTCCCGCAATTTTCAAGCTGTGCCACATTGTAGATAAACAGGCCTATTTGTGCTTTGAGAACTACTGCGCTTATATTAAAAGGACACCTCTCCTTGGCCAAGCTGCGGTTTCACATCTGCATTGGACAAGCTATTATTTGATCACAAAAGTTCTAGGAAAAAGCTTATGTGCACCAAAATAAAACCGTTGGACTTATTTGACCTCTATAGGGTTTCACACCGGCCACTATGTTCCATCTCAAATGACCTCCATAGAAGTCATGTCTCACGAAATGTTTATAGAGTATTGTCTCGATCTATGAGCGCTGCCACTCATAATAAGTTGCTTCATTACAAAATTCATCGGAACAGGTTTTTCTCTGATTTGTGAAACTTTCAATTTCTTGTGTGTATCTATTTAATTGGAATGAGTGAATTTAAGTCATTTTGATGCTTATATACATGACCCATCTTCGCATCTGACAGAGCACTTGTATTCGATTCGCTTCCTTCCCTCCTCCTCCTCCTCCCTCCTCCCCTCCCCCCCCCTCCCCCCCTCCATCTACGACGGTTTTCAGACTTCTTTTATGTTTATGTAGATTTGACTATTTTTTAAGAATTGTTTACACTATGAATGCCATTGAATGTAATAGATGCGAATCTCCGGGTGCGCAGAAGGCTGTGTTAGAGCCTTCTCTGCGGGTTACTAAAAGAGTTACTAGGCAAAAAACGATTCGGGTACTAATTTTCTCACCGTAAAACGGTGAGAGCCTTAGTGAGCTCGAAACGGTCACGAACCAGCACCGTGCTTGTAATGAACGGCGATCATTACCACTGCGCTACACATCTTTAAACGCTACTGAGCATAATATAAGAGACAATCCGTAAAGAAAATTTCTTTGTCATGTTTTTTTTTCTTTATTTGAGCTATAGGTGATTGATTCTTTTGAGTTAGAGGCGGTTACATCGCAACGCATGCAAATTGATACATGGGAATATGATCTTGAGGAGAAACGTCTGTTAAAATAACCATAATTTTGTGAAAAAGAAGAAGGGGATGGTTGTTTATCTAGTTGTAAGGGATGTACCATGCAGTAGATTCCATTTGCAGCATCGTGGAGACGCCTGAATATATGCTTGAATGATTTGTGGTGGGTATGAACTGAGTTCGTGTATCCTCGAAAACAAGTCTGGTACTAATTTCCAATATCGGGATGGATTGAGTAGTCGAGGATAAGGGATACGCACAGTCCAAGCAACGCTCTCTTGTGTGTATAGGCACCTTTGAATACTGCGCTATCTAGGGTATTGTATAGTGACTATAAAGATCTGTGTAGGTTCAGCTTCTTCTTCGAGTTTTTCATCTTCGGCTTGAATGCCTTTAAATGCCGGTCAGGTTGATTTTTTGTGATACCCTCGGTTCACACTTCTAGGGCATTCGCCATCAAAATTATGTATAACTGAGATGGGAAGTCTAAATCATTTTTAGAGATCCATCAACGCCAAACGTTTTCATCTTTTTTTTGTTATGTAGTATCAAAAACAGCTAGCATGCTTTACACAATAAGTATGAATAATACCAAAAGGAACTCCACAACTGCCTAGTCCTAACCAATCTTTGAAAAAGTGTGATTTTTATGGGTTTGAAAACGTCAACCATCATGACTTCAAAATCATACAAATAGCCAATCTTTTACATTTACGTTTCTAAGCCTTTTCCTTTACATTCTATCATACGTGGGAGCAAACAATTTTCCCAGTCCCACGATGAATTTTCTACTGATCTCGGCATAGATTGAATAATTCGGTGTCTTTCTTTTATAGACAAATCCGAAGATATGCGTGGTTGTGGTTAATAGTATTAATTGAATGCAATAGTAATATACCACGATATAATGCAGTGGGTGACGTTTCAGCAATATGGCTGTCCTCGAAGCTTGGAAGAGTTGATTTTTGGCATACAGTCTACTCAGCGAACTTTCATAACTAGGGCCGATAAAAACTCAGTACGCAAACATATGCCGCACAATAAACATCCTCTGTCAAATGCTTAGCGTTTTGTTGTTTCATGGTTCAACAGTTGATGTATATCAGTCGCACCGAGTACTACATGAGCAAGCTCTGTGCCTGGCTCAGATCAAACATTTGACTCTTCCGGCTCTGAAGAAGATGACACTGCGAAACGTCAGCCATTGTCGAAAATTTTTTTCAACAAGTGTATCATCGTCACCATCCTGTTAACGCGCTATATTAAAAAGCGATGTTATGTTGCAAGGATGAGGTCAGGTCGTACTGTGAAGGAAAAGCCTAATAGTTCGTTGGTTGTCATTTTTTTTAAACTTGATATTGAACCAGTTTTGATGACTATAATATCAGTGAATAATTTTCGCATAATGTTTCACAACAAGGCTCAATTATTTTTCTTCCAGTCTTCCGCCTTTTTATACAGCAGTAATTTATAGCGTAGAAATCTTTGAGTTGTTCTGTATTAAATCAAGACGTGGAATGTGTTGATTAATGTTACACCGAAAATACGAAAGCTGCAGATTCTCTCATCTCTGAAATTTCGATTAGAGGGGAACGACCATTTGAAAGAGATTAGACATAGCGATGTTGGTATGAGGCTGATATAGAAAGTGTTTGTTTCTGATCATCATGGTTTTGATTCTTCATGACGAATGCCGTTTTATTAGTTTCCATAATTTCTAGAGGAATTAATCTAGTGCAACCGTTCTTACAAAAAGACACTTCAGTGACCGTTAATCTAATGCAATTCTGCAATCCTCACTATGATACGTCGTACTTATAGATCGTGTTCAGCTGTCGCTCTATCTATGATACACAGAATAAATAAACACTCGTAAGAAATAACTTTGCACTGAAGTCTTCAGAATTGTATGGTTTCTGTGATTGATAAAAGTGATTTTCTCATTTGGGGGCACCCTCATAACACACTACGCTATCAACCGTTGAAAAAGCCTCGTCAGCAGAGTGGGTAACATTTATGATCTTAAAGAACTTAACATTTTGGTGCGATCTGAGCGGTGGAATCGGGATTTCATAACAAAATGGAAGTTCTAATCACTTTATCAAGTCACTTAACTTTTTGAGCTGGTGTTTGTCCCTGATTCCCGGAGTCAGAATTGGTATCATTCACGAGACCAGCAATTATTTCCAAATGGAAGTGTGAGATCTGAATATCAAAGACTCAACAGAATTAGTTTCAAAGGTTATTCACAACCTGAGAGCAATAGATTTCCATAAGTCTACTGAAATGACGTCTAGCTTTTTAGAGAGTAAAATTTCCAAATCTTCAATGGAATACTTTTTACTCAGCGCAGTAAGTCTAAGCAAGGTGTAGCACATAACACCCAAAAGTGCTATATCGGCATTAGCGAAAGTTAATTTCACGTTCACTCGATTAGCTTAAGAGTAGAGTTTTTTGTAGAATCATATGAAAAAAACTTAAAAAATTTGAAATTGAAGATTTGACTTTTCAATGCAAGAGATAACAGTCGTAGACACAAACAATGCATTGGAAAGGACAATCTTCTCTGAACGAGTAGCGAATGATTCGACTCCGATTATAGCCACTATACTTGCCTCAAATGTACTGAATTCTGGTGCATGCCGTGTGCTATTTGCTAATTTGATGTGTCGGTGAAAAGAACATCGCCATGAATTTTCGATGAATTTATCAAAGATAAATAGAAGTGGAGGTGATAACAAAATTTGTCGTAGGATGTTTTGCACTATCGTTTTCGGCGATCGCGCACGCGTCCTCAGTCCTATATGTCCTACGGCTCATCCTTACTACTATCAGTAGCGACGTCGAATATGTATCACTTTAGACAAAGTGAAATGATCACTCAACGTTGAGATCTAGAGGATTGATTAGCGAGGCCGTAGGGCATGTGGTACTAATGAGGCGTGCGAGAACGCCGAAAGGTACGTATATCACTAGAAATGCCATACCAGACCCAGACTTCTGAAAGGCTTAGACATTCTAGTAGACTATATTAGTGATGCTTGAGATCTGCAACTATATCTACGATTCATTTCGTAACTTATTAAATGATTTCAACCGAGGTTGACAAAAATGTTCGCAGCTTAGACACTGTGTAGAATCGTTTAATGTTGAATAGCAAATTTAAAATGCTAACAGCGAATCCTGTGGTATATTCTTTACATGTAATCTTTCAATGATAAGTTAACTAGAGGTTTATAAGAAAATTTTATCCGGGTAACGCTCTAGCGTCTCCACGTTTTTCACGGCCGGACTGATCCATTAACTATCGACAACCCTTTCTTCTTCCATTGCAGCTCTACGTGCTCATATCGAATCTAACAAGGTAGAGCACTTCTTGAGCGAGGTAACCTCAGCAGGCACTGTTCTTTTATACAAGGTGGTTGCTGTTTTTCATTGTCTACTGATAATCATTTGTTTTTCTGAACAGGGCATTCTGCAGCAACCGGTATCATTATCAGCTAGCGGAGAGCGTAACAATGCTTTTGAGGCTGACTTTCCTTTAAACTTGTCTTGACTAATCAAACATAATCCTTGTAACTCTGTTTCACTTCAGTATATGCTTCTCATACCTTTTTCACTTTCTGCTTCAATGCGATAAGTATCGAATTTTTAAAAATCGTTCTTACAATCTCAGGTCCATTAGTAGTAATCTTAACTACACAGCCAACGGTGGCCTCTATCGGTGGAAGGAGTAAATGTGTTGTGTGTCCTTGTGAGCTGTCGTACCGTCACAGCTGATGAACTGCGTTCTGATGCGCAAAACTTGCGTGCGTTTAATACGGTTCTCTCAGCAATGTCTGCGACTCTGTACGGATGGTGAACTCCTCTATGATTTCCGTGGTGCAATTGCTGGCCAACTTGTTCGGTCGGCGCCGCCGCCTTTTAGTCTTTCGACGTCACGGAGCCGTGTTCGCGCGGTTCCTTCGCTCTCTCTCACTTTTTCCATCTCCTTCTTTTTCTTCAAAAGACACTGAACTATTTTTAGATCTCTTCTCTACTACGATTTGCTAGTCGAAGTTGATCGATTTAAGAAAACCAGTTGAAACATTATCTATAGTGATTGGCACTCAAAAGGGTTAGCTAAGAGTACTTGTGTGAAGCCTCAATACCCATCAAACATTTCCAGGAGTTAGTTGAACTTAGGAATCTTTTATGACTTTGCCCGAAATAAAATAGGGAAGACCTAACCTTGGTGTGTCTCATTGGGTTTATCAAACCGTTTTTAAATGATATGGCGCGAAATGCTGAACGAGGTGTTGTTCTTCTGAGCATGATTGGCTACATTTTCAAGTGTTGAATTCTGTGGAACATAGACAAACACAGCGACAAATTACAGTTCACATTATGCTCTGCTTATATCACTGTTTCACCCATTCTTCACAAGAGTGCTGTAAAAGCCACTACCGCTTTCAACTGATCTCTTGCAAGGTTGTAATAAAAATGTTGATTGTCGCAGTAACGAGAATTCCTACATCAGAGGGCAGCATTTGAGTTGAAGTCATACAAAGCAATATTGATTGTTTGACATTGGTATGAGAAGGTGAAGTTTACAACTACTTTAGGAGTATAATCGAGGAATTTCCCAAAAAGTAGTTCCGCATCACTGCAGAGCTCAAAAAACCTTAGTGCTTGTGAGTTTCACGCGCACTGAGATCTCTTTTGATATGGCACATGACGACAACATGTGTACAACCGTTTTGAAATTTTACATAGATCTCCAGCACATTAGAAGGACAAATGACCGTTTAGAGGTCGCGCATCACAATGCACTTTGAGTTCTTTTTTTTACTCTGTCACGTGGTAGATTCAGTCATAGGTGATTCATTTCGTCATACCCTTTACAATCAATTTTTTACTCAAACTTTTAGCGGACCGATTTTGGAGATACGATGATTTCACTAGGTCTCAGGCACTAGGAATTATAGCGGAGATCACAGCTGGCGAGCGCATTATCTTCTCAAAAATTTCATTTCTATCAAATATTCAAATGCTTAGTTGACTCGCATTTGTGTGAGGTTCAACTGGTTTTTTATCGAAGCGATATTCTACTGAAAGGGAGCTTTCGAAAGTTTAAGCTTTTGAATCAGCAGTAATCCTCATACATGGATCGTCTCAGGCTTCAGAGGTCGACCATTCAATTCCGATGGTGTTTGCTGACTTACTACAATACCCTATAGAGGCAGTAAAGTTATTCGTGGCATAGATTACTTATTAAGATTCCATCAGTGGAATTATCCAACTACTGTGAATGGATAACCTCTGCTTGTTGATGACTTGGGACATTTTTTTGCTTTTCATCGCACTTGAGCACCCAGGAATCTTCATTCGCCAGGATAAATCGGTATTTTCTAGGAAGGATGACTGTGATTCAGTGCGAATAAACTCGGCATGTAGAAAAAAATTATTTCTCAGTGGTATCGAGATGAAAAAAGACTGATTAATCGAGAAGAATGTTCAGTAGCTTTCTTTCCGCTATCGGTTTTCTGTCTTCTACGCTTCAAGTAGTGTAAGTAGTAGTGTGATCATGTGTTGCTTTCACAGAAAACGTGTTTATCAGACGGAAGTTTTGAGTAGAGACAAGTATACTGGTTGACGAAAACTTGTAAGAATTTGGTAGTAGGACCAGTTTGTATGAATATCTCTAAAATTATTTCGACACATATTCATTGTTCATTTTAGGAGATGAACAATGTGTTTGCCGTCTACGGTATCGAGGTCTCAAGAAGACATCTCTCACTAACAGCGGACTACATGACATTCACCGGTCAAATAGCTCCTTTTAATCGTAGTGCAATGTCTTCGTCGTCATCACCACTTCAGAAGATGACATTCGAAACGACAATGGCTTTTATGAAGGAAGCACTCTTATACGGTTAGTGCTATCATTACCCGTATATTCTAAATATCCTTTAAAGACAGATTTCGTCCTGCATGGCTTTGAATTTTCCACTTTTCTTTGTGTCAACATCTAATGCAAATCTTAATCATATTTCGACCTTTTGGCCGATTTCGAGAAAAAATGATCCGTCTCGTTAAAGTTTTTTTTCAAATATTATCCTGATCGACTCTAATCTAACCTAGACGTGAATAGTCAACTTTCTTGAATTATCAAGCTACCACCAGGTTATTGAACATTTGTTAATCTGTGTTTTGGCTCCTATCCTTCTTCACAGCTAGAATGACTTCAGTTGAGTGTCCATAGCCGGTTGTTTCCTTCCTATATATTCTTCATAGTCGTATCGATTGGAACTGGTCGTATTGAAGCACCGGAAGAACTAAAATCTTTGCTAATTTCTATAGCTTAATAATATAAAATGTTTCACTCACCTGCGTAACCGAAAATCGAAGTACGGGAATATACCGTTTGCTCATAGATTTGGATTGAGAAAATCTCTATGTTTTCGTCCCTCTTTCGTCTCTAAGTGCTCAGCTGCTGATCGTGTTAATGACAGTCTTATGGACGATCTAGCCAGCGGCTTCAGCAGGTTGTGATATTCACTTTATTTGAATACAAAAGTGCTTGTTAGTGGAGATCCCCTAAGTCAGCAAGTGTCGCTAATCAGGAACTGAGACCATGGACAATATGACCTTTGTTCATTTGAGTTGATCTTTTTCTTAGGAGCAATTTTCAACTTTGGTTTAAAAGTTTTTTCTCAATTTGTTTCCAATCTTAGACGGAATTGGCAGGTGGTGTTGGCATGCGTTGCTTTCAATTCATAAAATCGCGTAACCGAAAGTCTAAGTATTTGCTATATCATTTTAGGTCTAAACAGATCATTTCCGTTATAAGTTGAGATTTTGAAAAAACTTGAGTTATCTTGAGTGATATGTTTCACTTAATCTTGAAAAAATGATTCGAGTTGTCCCTTTGAGAAAAAACCAACGAAAAGCTGCGAAAATGTTTTCTTGTCTTGTAGCCGACAAATTTAGAGTGGTTACTGAGTATTTTTCAAACACGGTTGATAAAAAAATTTCTCGACAGTGAAATGTTAGATAAATTTATTGGACGTTTAATTTTTCTTGAAATCATAAGAATTGGTTCAATGGAGTACGAGGTTTTGAACATTCAAAAGCAAAACTGAATTATCAAGCAGTGCTTCATTTTTGCTTTGTTGTTTTAGTAAAGCTAGCAGATGGCCATGTTTTAAACAAAGGAATATGTGGCAGATCTGTCAAATTCTCATCTGTACTCAGAAAAGTCTCAATGGTCAATCAACGACCAGTAATTTTATTTTATTTCTCTGTAACATGATTGGTTGAAAAAAAAAGTTGTAAAAATATAAACTAGTCGTTTTTCTTGACTATTAGCTAATTCATGGCCAGATCCCACGAGGTGCTTTTCTTTCACTGCAAGAAAGTATCTTATGGTGTCTAAAGGAAGGGACCATGTCTCTAGTGCGTAAGCTAAGGATTCTCGCCGAGAATCCGTGGAAAATTTTAATATAAAAGTTGCAACCGTCTTTTTTTCATTTGTCAAAATGGACTGCACGTGATATTTTGGAAGAAATGCTGTTGATGACTAATGTGCGGATGTTTCGTTCTCATACAAAAGTCCATTTTTCATTTTTGCGTGATTTCTCAATGTTTATGGATTCACCAAACACTGGAAAAGTGCACTATTACAGTGTCCTGCTATGAACGTTTGTTTTGAAAAAAAAAGTTGCTCCTTTATGTTTCATTCTGATGAAATATACGTGTTTGGTGTATTCACGCGTTTATTACAGAGACCTGATATATCAATTGTTTTTCAAACCAGGATTACATGTTTAGTATGAAGTTAGCATGACGTATTAATCCGGTGTTTATGTGACATCCTCAATAATATTGACATGGAAGCTTGGTGATATCATAGCCATGTTTATGAGGGCTTCTTAAGCTGTGGATTAGTCCTTAAGTGCTCTGCTTCAGTTATTTGAATGACGTCTTTATCAAGCCTTAAGTTTATATTTTCATAATTCTTCTAATATCATCATTTATTACATGTCTCTGAAAAGATTTGCACGAATTTAACTAAAATTATCCTTTGAATATATTCAGTTAGATTTTTGAAGATTTTCGATGCGCACTCATGACTTGATAATTATGTCAATCAACGGCATGATAAAGGCTAGTGCAACGAATATGTCTATTTTTTTTTAGCTAGAAAGTTTGTTGTCATTTTGAAAAACATTGGCAACGACGAAACAAGAAGTCACTTATGGAATAAGAATTTGAAAAAAGCGAAATCTATGAACTAGCTTCACTGAAAATATCAAACGTATTTTTTCCGTAGTAAAAGGCTACCAACAGCATCTAGCTGAAGCTAAGCTTTCGAGCGTTGAGTCTACACTGCGATAGATATTCTGTTCATCTATCATTTTAATTAGTTTTATTTGAATAATCACGAGTATTTACGGCGTTTGTAAACCATCTAACATTAAGAACCCTTGAAATCAAGACATTGCTGTTGAAATATAAATAGGAGGAAGTGACGAGTTTGCCCAATTGAACTTGGTTTTTGTGCTTTATAGAATACCAAAGATAGCATATCAGTAGAAATTGTGTGTTATCAGTGAAAACTCTTGCTCATCTGGTCGTCCACGTGAACAAAATTTCATCGAATATGGCGCAGAAATGTCGAGTAGGCGTTCTAGTCATGTTTACTGTTTGGTTGACGTCGTTCGTCTATGTTCCTTCTTAATCAAGTCAAATCACTTTTGATGCGCACAAGTACGCAAAGTGATTCATAGACGTTGAACTTCCTTGTTCACTATGCATCGTAGTATTGGAAGTAAAAGCGTCTGTAATGAGCTTTTCTTCTTTGATGTTAGACTTCCTGTTTTTTCTTTGAATTTATTTCTTGTTTACCCTAGCGATTTTTTGTCGTCCTTCACTTCGGACTTGCGGTTAGTATCAATAAATATTTGTTAAACATCAGATTACTGATCTTTTCTCTATTCTGCGGGCTATCATTCACAATAGATTACGCTAAACAAAGAAGAAAGTTGCAGTTCAAAGTGTCACTACCAAACAGGGACAAAGTACAATTCATAGACGTAAATATGCACCTCTCATTTCTGACAACGTGTAACGACGGCCTTGTGTAGAGCGTCATTTCTGAGTTCATTTGCTACTAATGAAGAGGAAGTTCTCTTATCTATTATCAATCATTTTCAGGTGAAGAAGATACACTCAGTTCACCATCAGCTCGCCTTGTCATGGGATCACTTTCCAGAGGTGGAACTGGCGCGTTTGATTTACTTGTGAGTCCTGAATACGCTGTTTAGATCATTATTCGATCGATCAGCTTATAAGTCCTTAGGAGAGATGTTGTTGTTAGACTTACTAAACTTTTAAATTTTTCTATTGTTAGCGTAGGTTGAAGCGCTTTGTTAAATTCTGACGACCTGTTCGTTTTCGCGCTGTTGACCAACTGTACGCCGTTGTAGTTGCGGGCATCATTATACAATCGTTTTTTAATTTATATGAACTTATCAAAGTTTGTTGGGATTTTTTGAAGCACACAAGTTCTAAGTTTAGCTGATGTGTTGACTATAAGAAATCAGATTGTTGTCTTTACTTTGTTCGTTAGTGTTCTGACCTTCATTATGTCACTACAACTTTCTAGAAAGCTAAACAAACCGTTTATGTTGTTATTTTTGTTGATTTTTGATGTTGTTTGTTTTGTTCACTTCCTGGGAACATTTGTTAGCCAGTTGTCGTTTTTGTTGTGGAAGTAAATATACTGAGATGAAAGTGCTCAAATCGATTCAACTGTACATTTTTATTAATGATTCGTCGTGGGCAAATGCAGCCACAACTATAATCATGCGTCTCAGTAACGCTCACTAAGAAGTAAAGCTTATTTTACAAGAAGAACTCGATGTTCTATGAAAGCATAAAGTGAGGAGAACGACAAATACATTCATAACTCAGTCTATCTGACTTCATCAAGACTTATATGTTAATAGTGTCGTTGACCCATATTGTTGAGTCGTGTCGAAAACGTGGGTTCACCTTGTTCTGAATTGGTGTACAGAACGCGTCGAGATCATCAGCAAATGGCGTGCAGAAGCTTAGTGTTGTGCTTGAACACTGAAAATATAATCCCATGAGTCTATGACGAATGTCGTCTCACGATTTCCTTAGTGAAACTAAAGGTCAAAACACGTAGAGAGTAGGTGTATATTTCTACTTTACAAAAAATATATATGAGATGTGATATCGATTTTTCGTTCCAAATGTTGAATATTATATTGAAATTTAAGTAAGCGGCTGAATCACCTGTCTGATAGAGGTTGTTGTATCCTCGTCAATTTTGTGCTGCTTATGAGACGTCGTGGTTGACGATGTGCAAATTCGATCGTGTCACGTGTCGGATGAATAATGCTGATCATGACGAATAGATGGTAGTGTGTGTGCTGCTGATTCGAGAAGTTCTTCAGAACTTCAGGCAGATCAACACCGTCGTCAGAGCGCCTTTTATAAGCAGCAGTCGCTCCGCCTTCTGGCGCACATTAACCTCCACATTTGGCCGATGACGCTGTAGACCAACTGGGCATTGCGCCAAACTCCTCCCATCGTTGGGTACAGTAGTCGGGCAACGAGCTGGTATTGTTAAACTGTATTTAATGAAACCGGGCAGTCAAGGTGAACTACATGATCAGCACTGTTCCATGAAAAATTTGTGATCTGCGGTCCTTTGCCTGATTTACATTGACGGCGTAGTGTGTACTTTTGGTCTCGCCTGAAATTACATCTCGCCGAAAACTATGATGATATTTATAGAATTTCAACATGTTTTTTTAATGCAGACCAATTTGAATGTTGATCTTCAGCAGCGCTGGAACGTGATGCCTATATAAAGATTGAAAGCTCGAAAAGTAGATGTTCGTGGCTGAGTAAAATGATATTGCTCGAACACGTCGTGCTTGTTCTATCTCACTTCATTATTTATTTTATTTTTAATCTACCGGGCTCCGCAGCTGATGTACTAGGGATACTCGGATCGGCTGAATGTGGTGTTAATCCCCATCCCTCAACACTATCCGCTAATCAATGACGAACGCCCTACGAAACGCTCCATCCTGGCTATCCTCCAGATTGCAGTGACATGTGTACCTACCAGTATTAGTGGTATTAAAATACCACATTTTGTTCTCAAAATTTCAATTTCGATAATTTCAATTCGCAAAAGTGATTCTTCAGTAGAGAGGGTTGTTGGGCAGTTTGTGCTTTGATAGATGATAGATCATCTATAGAAAAGGTCTTATCTAGAAATAATCGCTATAATTTTGATCATAGTAGATTATTCATAGAGATGTTTAGAATATTTGAAAAATTCAAAAAAGAGTGAATTTTTTCCAAAATTCTAACCTCTCGTGATGGCTGCAGCACGAATGCATTAGAGAGCATCAGCACATTATGAAGGACAAAATCTCGTTCCTTAGAAGCTTGTTTCATGGGCAAAACGCAATCAGCAATCCTTAAATTCACTATGAGCAGAGGTATGTTATCTAAAATCGAAAGGAGACAATTGCTTCTCCCAAATGCATTCAAATCTATGGAAATTTTTCTCTATGTGTTAAAACACAATCTTCCTGCGTATACAATATCACATTACTACTGAACGCTGAGTTAATTTTAATTTGTGTGTTGTTGGATTGATATGTCAATCAAGTGCCAATAATACTGTAGGTGGCGAATAAAACGCAGCCATTGGAGTCAGACATCAAAATTTTCATAGAAAGCATTATTTTCTCCAACTTTCAAACTCTAAAGCAGCTGTTGTAAGTTGAGTGACTATCGCTATTTCTACGCGCTGATCACATTCAAAGTGTTTTGCAGATCATTCTATACTGGGCCTTCATCACCTGTTTGTCCTGGAACGTTAAGTGATATGCAGAACTATAAACCCCAGTTGTGAGTTAAACGCACATTTCACCCTACCGGGGCGAGTGCTAACCGCTACACAACCGAGGCTCTGGCTCTGCACTTTAAGAGGTTTTAAAATGGCCTGAAGAGCCACATGCTACCGAAATCTGTACATACGCGAGTGAAAGGTAGAAATCACTATGAACAGCACAGTGTTCATACGATCGCAATTGTGTTAATGCTGAGCCATGTCTATATTACGTTTATAAAAGTCTACCCCTGTCACATATCATGCAGTTAGCTTTTTTTCCTTAGTTCAAAAGTGTGAGACGTTTATTTAAACATCTAACTTAGCGCAATCACCTACCGGCTTCGTCTTACCAAGCACACGTCTTCATGTAGGATCGTTTCTGTGATTGAATGCGTATCTGCCTCTAGAATGATGCGTGGTGGCCTATCATTATTCTGTCAACTAAGTGCTGATTACCCTCCCAAACATGTTTGGTGCCAATTTGCCCAGCTCGGATGGATGGAAGGCTTGGCAAGTCATGGGCGCGAGATCTAAGCATCGACTTTGTGTGCGGCTGGGAGCACCCCTAGCCACCGCGCCACATGCGCTCCCGTGAGCACAGTAGTATTGTGGAAATTAAGCTGCTCTATTGCTCTATGGGTATAAGTGGTGGGAACGTTACTGTAGAGAGCAGGTTATATAATTTATGACAGAAAATTGCTGAGATAATTTGAAATTGTCTTTCAGCTTGTATTGGATCTATTCGTGTATTTCTGATAGCCACCTATTTCATGCAAAACATATATTTCTACGAATTTCACTATTTGCATACAGATCTACCATATTTAGATGCGTATGCAACGTATAATCGTAGTCAAAGAAAATTCATTTTGGGATTTTATCATGCACAAATAGTGCGACACTCTATTCCAAACAACATATATTACGCATGAAGTAAAAAACATAAAGTCAACCTTGATGCGACTTGTTCATCAAGGGTGGTATACATAACGGTTCCAATATTAGTGAGGCATTTTTGAAAGGTTAACCTAATATCAAGCTCATGGACTGTCTAACATGTAGTGCTGCAGACACATTCATTCTCCACTTAAAAGTATGGTATAACCGGCAGTTTTGTATCGGTTACACATTTCTGTTTTATGAGAGTGAATAGTGTTTTTTTTCTACAGATAAATGCTTAGGCCATTGGGAACATTAGAATATGGAAAAATACGTTGTTCCATCACTCCAAAGGTTTGTGTGGCATGAATACCGCTACTTGTTGGACAATAAGGAGTATTTCACAGCTAATACTCAGTCGATTTCTGTCGTTCTACACTTGCATAGCTTAAACAACGACAACGATCTATCTTGTCGATTAAAATGAAAAACATTCGATTAACTGATTAATGAACCCACTCAGAAAATGCATTTCGTTAATTTTTCAAATATAAAAGATGGCTTTTCTCGTCTTATCGATTCTACATTGCGCTGCTTTTGATGAGATATCGGGTGATTACAAAGAATGTCACCGAAAGGTTTTATGCAACGAAATAGACCATCAAAGTAGAATGCTCCCTGTAGTGATCATACGGACCACTTAGGGCAACAGATGTGGTTTGGCACGTCGATTAGTAATGTGAAAGCCTTGATTAGAAAAAATTCAATGTATGCCTCTCTTTCCAAAATGGTAACATTATAAAGGAGACATTGATCGATTAGTCGAAATCGTCTATTTGATTTTCTTCATTGAATCTATTGCTTCTGAGATTGCTGAGTGAGTTCTTCTTGTTGAAAAGGTATCATTTTTTAACGAAATGGATCCATTCATTTTGAGAGGCTTCTGTAGCGAAAGTATTCAAGAGTACCCTACAATGCTATAGCTGTTAGTTGGTTCGACCCCGCTCTCCTCGTTACCTATGCGTTCCAATTCCTCTGTATTCAACAAATTACCGCAACATTTATCTAGAAGAATGAAAAGAAACATCACTGTGATAAGGGTAAAACATGTTTAAGCCCTGTCCAAGTGCTACAGGGGCACCTCTCTTCTTTCGACCGCTTTTTTTAGAGCTGGCGCAAACAATAAAGGCTCATTGTATGAGGCCAAATAAGGATTCAATAGTTTTCGTCTTATAAATGGACTCAAATGTATGGAGCCTTTGTTAGAATGTGACCGACACCGATTGATTTACACTTGTCATAATTTGGAATTATCTCCGAACTGTTCTGCTTTTGAATAGTGACCTCTATATTGCTGTGTTGAGAAAAGGTATATATCCATATTTGAGAACAGCTTGTTCCGAAAGAAACTTCAAATATTTAGAACTCACATTGACTTCGATTTTTATTCGATCTATTTGTTCGATATGGAATTGTAAGCTTGGATCAATGAAAAGGAAACAGCAACGAATGATTTCTTATATTTTCTCTCGCTTCTGAAACATTTATTGTCAATCAGAAATCATTTTATTTGACCGCCTATTGCGGTGTTATGATGTTACAATAAACCCAATGATGTAGAGTTGTGTGCAAAAAGCGTTTGCGTCAGCTGGGACTTGAACCTAGATTTCACTCTTTTCGGGAGCGTTTTTTTTTCTTTCCATTATTGCACACCACTCTACATCATTGGGTTTATTGCAACACTTATTATCGTAGCAAAATGTATATCAACTAAATTAACTTGATTGAGGAGCGTTTCAATCGTTGCAGGGCTTCATAAATAACGTACTTTTCACTTTTTTTGAATCACTTTATTTTCATTCGTCTTCACAGTTTAATTTTTCCACAGGACGGATCTCAGTACTTCTAACATTCAGCTTGTTTTTTCATTTTCTTCTCGAACGTGTAGAGTTCTCGTTGAGCGTGTTTCCGTGCGATCTTGAAGATAGCCTGGCTGTGGCGCTCCATGGGGCTTTGGTGTTGTCTACCACAGAGTGTTAGAAAGGATATCAGCCCCACGCGCGCCGCCACGGGCATCGCAACCGCTCGACTACGGAGCCTCCACTTTTCTAAATGCATTTGTATTCATGATAGTCCTTGCTGGAAGATTTTGAAGTTTTTCGATCGATCTGATTAAAGTTTGTTCCAATGATCGATTTCTTCTGCAGCTGCTCGACAATATTTGAAAGAACCCTTGTTCTTTGAATATAATTACATACTTTCATCGGTGAAAGCAAAAATAATCTTTCTAGGTCGCCTTTTTGTCGTTCACAATCACCAGCTTATTTAATGCGCAGTGTGATCGATTTGTACGCGTAGTCGATCAATAGGTATACAGAGAAGGCTGTTATGAGCGCGATCCATTCAGTCTTGGCAAAAAGTTCATCAAACATTCGTTTGATTTTTTGGATTATTTATTCTGTTTTTATTAGAATTTAAATGTTGGAACAAATCAGAACCGGCCTTCATGAAGTTTAAACTGATCGGAAGTAATAATGAAGCATAAACCAGTCGATCTTTGCGTGTTTTCAATGATTGTCAAACATGAAAAGTTCAATCAACAAGACATTATTGTTCCCGACAGTTTGATTCAGTTTGAAGCAAAAACTTAGGGAACAAAAGTCGATTGTTGAATGAACAAGTTGATTGATGATGAAACGGCAGGCTGACTGCACACCTTATGGCATGATCCTATTTCATAACTTCATCAGTATTTCAGCTATCTATCGTTTCAGGAAAAATTCAGCATTTTAAGCTCATTTAATTGTTCAGGCATGAAATGGGTCACTCAGAGTGTGAGCGATGCGTTCCCTGTAGCTATGCATCGGCTATCAAATAAATTCTCAATTTATTATACATTGAATTCGCCATATGAAAAACAATGCTGTTCGGCTTTTGCTGCTTTCCGAAATGTCCATCTCGTACGGTGCTATCAATTATTGGGCCTCCCACAAATCACACCTCAAATGACCGTGGGCGATGTGCAACTCGCTTATCGTCTCATAATACTTTCTTAGAGGTTTTCTTTAAAATCAGATGACACTCATATTTGCTTTCAATATTTATTTCCACACCAACACTGATCAAACTGGTTTTGAATGTCAGTAGTTCTAATTACCACTGTATAACTACTGCTACACTTTTAGATTCAGCGGAAAATGTTTGTTCAGTCAATGAAAGTATGTCATCACTTGTTTTTGAATTTTGATGACTAACGTCTTTGTGATTTCGCCTTTTTCAAAACCTATACATGAGTTACACCCATATATCACTACTCAAACATTTTTCTAAAGGAGCTAATAAGTGATGTGATATATAGTTATTGTAGTTTCATTGTTTTTAATATATTGCTAAGATTAATATTAGCCTGATAACATATTTTGAGCTTTTCATGAGGTCTGTTATGGCGCTTTTACAATGCAAGGCACGTGTATCGGCATTACAGCTACAGCTCCGTCATTTGGCGGGTGCCTTTTGGTTCAGTCAGTTTCGCAGGGACAAATCCTCTGTTAAGACGACCCGGTCGAAATATTTACACGCTCCGTCAAGTGATAAAATCACCAAACGAACAGTGCTGCACATTCGATTGCTAGTGGCTGGTAATATATGATTGTTATACCTTTCGTTTCAGATTATATGTTGAAAACGTGAAAAGATTATACTGTCTTGAGCGAGGTCTCAATAACACTCGAAACGAAAAACATGACAATCCTGTATTACGAGCCACGAGCAACCGAGTGTGCAACGCCGCCCTTTTGGTGACGTCTTAGCAGGAGATATCACCCTTCGGAATTGACTGAACCGAAAGGCAATCTGCAACTGACAAGGCTGTAGCTGTAATGCCGATACACGTGCTTGCACAGTATAAGTCCTTTAACAGACCTCATGAAAGGCTCAAAATGAGTTATCAGATTATACTATTCTGAGCGGGGTCTGATTTACACTCGAAACGAAAGGCATATCAATATTAGCTTCTATAAAATACAGTACCAATTGAATATTCATTGTTTTCTGAAAGCAGTAAAATTCTTTCGCCTTTTCCGTCTCTCTCTCTCTCTGTCTGTCTCTCTCTGTCTCTTTTTCTCTTTCTCTTTCTCACTTTTATTTGTTAATGTTTGTGTAGACATAATAATTCCAGTATATATCTCATAATTATTATTTGAGCCATGTCATATGGTTTGTTAATGGGTTCATGTACAGCCGGATACACGTATTCCGTCCTTGACAGTCAAAACTGCTGTTCTAGTGATTTTCACTTGATAACGGTGTAGTGTAAATCTTTCGGTCGCCTACTCTTAGTATAGGGACTGGAGCACCCACAGAGAATTGGCTGAAAGACGACGGGTTCTGCCCCACTGGCGAGACTTTAGGGTCGGAACACGTGTATCGGTCTATACAAGGGCCTATTACAGACTACATGACATATTGGCTCAAATAACAATCGTGGGATATATTGAGATTTGAGCGTGGTCTTAATAAAACACTCGAAATAAAAGTACAATTTCAGTATAGTCTCTTTTGTATTTCCTGTTATCTTTCAATAGCATGCCTCTCCTTGTCATGACCGGCTGAGACTCGAGGGATGTAGAACAATGAAGCACAACTAGAGTTCCACTGTGCCGACAGGACCCCAAATGCTGAAGGGGATTTTGACAAAGACACTCTTCATGCTCCTTGAGTTGGTAGGACTCTCGAAGTGACTGTGAAAAATGAGATTCAAAGAAAAACATGCTAAAGATTTACTCATAAATTTAAACGATTAACATAAATCACTTTTCCTGTTCAGAGATTTTTTCACTTTTTCCTCAGGCCCACGAATCAGCTAACTTTTCGACTGATCATTATCGAAATTGGGGTCTTTGTGGACGGCGTCATTCCATGCTGTTGAAGCAGCCACACCTCGCTAGTCGTTGTAAACATATTGTTGCTCGGATTTTGAATACAGGAGTAAGTGAATAACCAATTTTTTCATACCAAGCAGGTTACCCAATTTTCGTTGTTCAGAATGATGAGGTGCTAGACTGATCATAGCCTTATTCACAGATACAGGCTAGTACTTGCGGTATCAAAGGAGACGCCTAGTAGAGCTGCTCAAGGACTTAAGAAAAAACAATATGACTAACATTAACGATACTCATGAAGGTGACAAAGTATTCTAACTAGTCAAATTCTGCACATATTCGAACACATTTGGAGAAAACGGACACGAGGAACCGAATGGAATGAAGGAGACAGTGTCGTTACGTGCAACATGTGGAGGGAGTTCTTGGAAAATATGAATAAAAAGTACTCTGTAGCTTGTTCTGAATTACACTTTGTAGCGAATAACCAAAGGTACCCTAAAGTACGCGCGTGGCCGCTGGTTTGATCTCGCTTAACGGGTAAGGCAAAGTTTCTATAGGTTAAAGCTCCGTAAGTTGCTAACAGATGGATAAAAGACACTGGTTTATGAATCTGTTGATGAAAATTAAGTTATTGTCTGAAGCATATGTGATGGATGCTCAACGCTTCATCATTTTTGACTTCATTTATATACTTCTGCTCTTCTTCTTTTTTTAGATTGATGAGAGCGATCTCTTGTAGACCTTATACTGTGCATGACCTCACCTCACGCTAACTTCACAATTTATGAAATCAGTGAACTTTAGCTAATTTAGAAAATAAATCGTAAGATGTTGAAAAACCATTCTTTTCTTAGCGTAGTTTCATTTTTTCAAGAATCTTATAAGTTGTTCTGTAAGGCTTCCTTCAGAATATCTTTACTACTTATTGTCATTTAAAGAAAATCAGACGAAATACATTCTTGATATTTCAACTCAGGGGAAACGGAAAATAGTGTCTAGAGGTGTTTGTGGCCTCATCTAGGTTTTGAACTCGTACCGATCGACCAGGCCTCCGTCCTCTCTAGGATCGTTACGTTTCTGCTACTCATGGTCTAACCATTATAATTTGGCAAAACAGCTCTCTGTGATCTTTGGTAGTTCATGTCTGCTTTAATATTTCTTAACATCATGATTCGAGCAGTGCTTTGTATCAAACGAGCACGACCGTCCGTTCGAGTTGACATTAGAATCATTTGATTAGTCTCTTCGATGAATGTGAGTAATTCTAAGTATTCGTGGGCCAAAGTTGACACTTACCGCTTCAGCATGTTCTTCGCGATGAATGTTAGCGCGCGTACTTTTCCGTATATCCACGTATTATCAAAAAACTTGCAAAACTGCAAACTCTGTATCTCTTGCAATGCCCTATATGTTAACGAACTGCTCCGTAAGGTACATGTGCGGTTTTTTTTCATCTCTTCAGTCAAGACTGTCACATAAATTCTACTTGTTCAAGTTAGACGAACATCGTAAACATTCTAAGTGGTTAGAGAAACCCTATAACATACAGATAGCCCTACAGGTAGTCCTTAGTTCGATCTCGTGCTCTGCGCTGCCAAGTATTCTGAAAGATAAAAACACAGTCTTGATATTTTGTAACAGGACAAGAGGTGAAGATCTCGAGTGTTGATCAATCTCTTCAGCATGCAAAATGGATTTCAATTCATCAGGCATTGCGTAGGGATAACTGAATGCATATGTGGTAGCAACGAGTTGAGATGGTTCGTCAATCCATTAGATCAGTGCTGCTCTCCTCGCAGACTCGATAAAAACATCACTGCACTTAGAAACACGTGAGTTTCAGTCACAAGAATTCGTGTGGCTAAAAAAGGAAAAGGAGCAGTCATCACTTAAGACTAACAAAGAGTGCAATAAGGTTCGAGTAACGAACAAAGAGCAAAATACATTGTGTACACATTTGCGACACCATTGATCAGTCAGGTAATGTGGTACCGTCACGTTCTTGTTCCAATAATAGATCAAGTAATTCGGCAAATCGAGTTTTGAAAAAATATAAATGTCAATTTCCGACGATCACATGCCTTTTCTTTTCTTTTCTTTTGTGAATGGGTTTGCAGAATGGCGTGCAGCACCACCTGGTGTCAGCGATGGAGAAGCCGTTGACCATTTGGCGTGTCTCATGTACAAGCGTGAGATTCAAACTCAAAAACGATCCTCTCAGACTAACTAAGATATCAGTCTGTCGACATTGAAGGTATAAAAGGCTTGGTGAACCCTTGACAGTGGAGAGCACCTACAATTATCCTGAGCATAGTACCGCAGTTCTAACCACTGTGTTAAACGCACCTCTTAAAATTGAAATTTTTCCTTATTGGATAGAATGGGGAATTACATTATTAAATGGTTGATGAGAAATGCGCGAAGCGTAGAAGAGTAATGAGTGCTAAAAATTTTTTCGCTAGAAAAGAAAAAAAAAGATAGGAGAAATTTCAAAATGATCATGATTTGAAGAAAGCGTCGGCCAAATTAAGGTGTTTGCGCGGTTTGGTAATTGGATTTCATTAGACCGCACTAAGGACCGCAATAGCATGAACTGGTTTCAGACTTGAACGATTGGTCAACGTTTAAACGTCTCTCAAGCGAACCATTGTTACGTTCGAGAAAATCTTTTACAGATATACCTGAGAAGATTGAGTGGTAAGCAAAAATTCGACCTTATACTACAATCAAACCCACTTTTCGTCCACACCGTGGACTATAGAGATATATTAGGGATGTACGATTAGCGCGTAAACTGTGGCATCGGTAGTGCTCCAGTAGAACGCGTCCCCGGTATGGCTGGAACGCGATTCAACTCCCGTCTAAGGTCGGATTTTTGCTTACTACTCAATTCTCTTAGGTGTACATGAAAACATCACAGCACTGCGAAAAGCAGTAAAACTATAAGAAATCTCAAAAAAATTTTTTATTTTGATGCGGATGATTCAAGTTGGTTTTTTTTTCTTAATGGTAAAAAATTATCAATGGATGACGAGTAGTTTGAAATTGATGTTTATGGTTGCAAGCTGATTCTGAAAAACTTTTTCTGCTTCTTTTTCAATTTTTTTTTGAATATAGTCTTACTAGAACACAGCGGCTATCTCATTTAGTGAAAAATTTTCTTATTATCCATCACTGAAGCGTGACCGAGTGGTGTGATAAACTACGTTCACAAAAGAGGACTACCTGTTGAAGATGATATAAATAAAGAAGAAATCAACGAAAGCAGAGGATTCAGACAGATGTTGTTACTCACATTTTTCCGTCAACTGCAGTTTTTTGTCCATGAGCCAACAGGTGTTGAGGTTTGGAAAAAATTGGAATGTTTACTATTCTGAAGATCGGCTTTTCAGCTCGGCATTACTAAGCAATCATAGTTACTCTTTGATTTGCTCAATACCACGAAATTGATTGATAAGATTTATTCGGCTAACGGTCTTTGTCTTTTTCAAAGCAAATGATTCGCGTCAATTGTCCACACTTGTTCGTCCTTGCTGTGAACTTCGTCTTTGATATCGTTTGAGTCGAATTTTCCAGTAGAGCATCGTTCGAATGAAGAACCTCACTCAGCGAAGTTCTTGTAAATAGGGTTGTCCGCATGCTATTTTCCTCATCATAATTAAATCGTTTTTTTTAGATTTTCAATACATTATTACGCTTCATGCTAGGTGATATTCTTAACGACGGCTGCAGGTTGTGCAGAAAACAAATTATTATCAAAGAGTGATAATAAACGAACTATTCGGGTGAATCTTTTCGTCTGACAATGTATTTTGAGCTTTCCATGAGGTCTGTTATGGGCACTTATACAGTGTAAGGCACGTGTTTCGCCCTTCCAGATTCGCCAGCCTGCGCGGTGCTTCTTCGGTCAGTTCCTTGGGTATTTACCCCTACATAGAGCAATCGACGACAAACTTTTTACACTCGACGTACGGTGGAACAGTTATCGTGGTGCCTTGCACTGAATAAGTGCCCATAAAAGATCTCATGAAAGGCTCAAAATACATAATCATATTATGTTATTCTTGAGCGAGGTCGCAAAGTTTATTGTAGTGTTTGTTACATATGCCCACATAATATCCCTGCGCCATGCAATCGACATTTACCTGAAAAGTTCGCATCGATTCCTCTATATAGAGATAGATCTCGAGGAACTGACTAAACGAAAAGTACCGTGCAAATGGAAAGGTTGGAGAGCCGAAACACGTGTCTAGTCACTGCATAAGTGCTTTTAAAAGGCCTTATGAAAGGCTCAAATTACATTGTTAGATTATTATGTTCATAGGCGAGGTTTTAAGATAGTCGATTGCAATGTATGTTATATATCCTTATCAAAATGTTCGCCTTCGCACCATAAGTTTTTCGTGAAGTTTGTCTTCCCCCGGCTTACGCACAGCCCAATCTTTCTTCCTGCTTTTTTGAGTTCACTGAGTATCGTTTCTGTTCCAGTGGAAATGGCCGAAAAGATGTGCTAAGCGAAGAATCACCTCATCGAATCTCTTTTCGTGAGTTTATGGCAAGAGGAGCTTCTGATAACAGTTTAATGAAGTTTTCTTGTTGGACGGTTCCACTTTTTGCTCGACTAATGCACGGAAATTCAAGCATGCAATAACGGCAATTTCGCTGAGTGAGTAGCAGACCATGAGGCCGACAATGTTGGCCACACCTCACACAACTGTGTCAAGTCTGCCTATTTGTACAGAGTTAAGGAGTGTAAAGGAAGTGACGAGGACAGTTCGTGAGAAATTTCACCAAACTTAGATTTAAATCGCATCACGTGCAAAACGTCTTAACAAGGAACACGTAGAGTAAGAGTCAACATTCCCACACAGAAACATGTGTATCAACTTGTAAGATTTTGGAAGCGTTCTTGATAAGTTTCAACCAATCCAAACATACTCTGCGGGAAAGAATGCCTCGTATTCAAACGTTATATGAGACAGTATACAAAACTATTATTTAGACCTAAGAAATGCATTAGCAGTCCGCGGTTTTCTGTACGGTTAGCCTCTACTTGACAGCTTGATCCGATTAGCATTTAGGCGCAGTGATTTTTTCTGCTGAAGTAACAAGGTGTTCACCTGAAACGGTTTTTGAGCAGCATGATATTTACAAGCTGTAAAAGGCTATACCGCCGAAATATCAACTGATCAAATAAATTATATCATAATAACCTCGTGTTTGGCTTACAAAGAGCACTCTGAGAAAAATCTGCTAATTTCTTGTTTCTAAGCTTTTTCATTCAGGAATCGATATTGCTTCTCAACCAATAGGTTCCTTTCTTCAATCTAATTATTACTATCTACTATTTCAGTGATATGAATGACGTCCTTACATTTTGTTTTATTCTGTTGTGATACCAGATAGTTCGTTAAGTCATTATTCAATTTTTTTCCTTTCTAGTATATGGATTAACTTTTGATACACACTGTGATTCAAACCAGAAGAGTTCTAGCTGTTTATTTTTTTCGCATGACTGGTAAACATCACACTTCCTATTCTTTTCTTTATTTGAAACTTGCAAGAAATTAGTATTTTCTTTCTTTTCCTCAAAACTCGATGGCTAACGTTTCGGATGCTACGCTTTCTTCAGAGCCTTATTTAGTTTTCTGAGAGCGGTCATTGATCTAGTGTGACTCAATTTGTGAAGTCGTGAGAAATTTTGCGTTTCTTCAATCATGCCGAGGTTGAGAGATGGTCGGACTTTTGAGTTATTAGGTTTGGTAAGTTTTTTTTCTCTTGGATTAATGGAGGTGTTTGGCTGAGTGGGTTATGGGCAACCTGATTTGTCAGGCTCTGAAGAAGGCGAAACCGCCGAAAAGACAGCTGATTGATTAATTTTTACAGTAGAAACCTCAATAAAGAACACTTTACTGATGTCAACAACGTACTGAGTAGTTTGAAGTTTTTCTATTATCAAGTCCGCCTTCAAGTGATCCAACTTTCTTTAGTGGAAACATAACATATCTTCGAAGAAACTCGATCGAAAAATGCACGTGATGTTTAGAAAGTCTTTAAATCAGGAAATGATGATAAAGATGAGCTGGAATTCATTGAAAAGGAAATCATCTTAGGAAACTAGAAAAAATACTCTTCAGAGTAATCAACTGCCTACAGTTTCATCCATGTCAATCATCAAAAGAATTCGCCCCTTATTGATAGATTTTCTTCACGTACTGGTTACCATTACGGTTTAAAGCGGTATATATATATATATATATATATATATATGAGGTGGAATAGAACCTTAAATGGTAAATGTTATCAGTGCTTGTTTCAATAGCAGTTAACAAGCGGACTCGTTCACTACAACAGCTTTCTCATGGAAAAATTTCGGTACTTCCATTTACGTAATGGGATGATACATGGATGCGCTGATAAACTTTTACTTGAAGCACAGTATTTCGACAACGTTAGCAAATCAATCGAATAGAAAATTGAGGTAAAAAATTGAAGAATTGGGAAAATAACGACCATAATTTCTATCTATCGTTTCGCGACCACTCCTCGACAGTCAACAACGAACGCCCCTATGGAACGCCACAGTCAGGCTATGCTCGCGATTGCAACGAGACGTGCTCATCTAGTATTATACGGTGTTCAAGAAGAAGAACAAATGAACTCGATGCTAAAAGTTTTGGGGTCCGTACAGTAAAAAAACACTGTGAAGAGGGATCAATAAAGCTCCAAAACGGTCGTTCCATAAGTTTTGGCAGTAGACAGTAAACACTAAATTTATCAACCAGAAGTAATAAAACTGCATTATTCTGATATCATTCTATTGTGCATTTTCTTGTGAGCATTTAAGCTTACAACCTGCCTGTATTTGCTTCAGAATGGAGCTGTCCTGGGAACAAGTTCAGTTACTACTCATGCACGAGTGGCGCGTAAGGATAATGCTAGTGAAGCGGCGCGCAAGATCAATGGAGCTTATTGTGGACGGCGCGAGTGCTACTGGTCCTCTACGTTGTTCTTCCCAGCTTTGAACTTCACGAGCCCTTCCTTGCCGTACTTTCTGCAACCGTGTTATCATCCCAAGCTCCAGTAAGCTTGTACACCGCTTCACTAACACGTGCCATTAGTGCATAAGTAGCAGGGGAATTTGTCCTCATGATAACTCCATCTTGAAGCAACTGTAGGCACACTGTATAATAAAATGTTTGCAAAAAAATGCATAATTGAACGTTATCAAGATCATGCGGTTTGATCACTTCTGGTCTATAAAATTGGTGTTTACTCCACTAGTGTTAAAACTTATAGACCGACTACATATATATATATATATATATATATATTACTATTAATATATATACGCGCACGAACGCACCTCATATAACAACTATGATACACTATAGCAGTTAGTTACGATAAAATTTTGGAGTAACATTTGTATTTCTGGCCAATATGCTCGATTGTTGTAAATTTGATGAGCGGCAAAATAGAAGCCTTACGTTGCAGCGTACAACGCAACATCTTTGATTAGCAAGCTATTGTTTGGCTACAAGAAGTCTAGGAAAAACTTCACACACACAAAATCAAATTGTCAGGAAAATAATGACCTCTATAGAGATAGTATGAGGCATGTGTCCCAATCGAAGTTACCTCTCTAAAAGGCCATGTATGAGTTCTTCGCCTTCTACAAGAAAGACATTCATAAATCTCGGACATTTTTACTTCGAAAAAAATTAGTGTTATGCTATTGCGAATGAAAAAATAAGCTATCATCTGTGAGGTATAATGTATACTATGAGCAGGAAGTTCTTGCTTTTGGTTAATTCTGTAGAGGCAAAGCGAGTGGCTGATTTTGAAAACGATGATTAACTACGGAAATCAAGTTAGCAAAGTGTTTGGATTGATAAATATTGAGCACACGACGAATATGAATGATAGTGGTGAGTATTTGGTGAAAACAAGAATTAAGAAAATTACTGTTAATAAGCACTGATATGATATCGGGATGGAATCCTCTCTCCAGGCTTTTTTTTTCATTCTATGCTTTCACGTTTCGCATCCAAATATCCGGCCAACATGTTCTCGTTGATGATGTGAAGCAATGTTTGCCAAGCTCGAAGCTCTTCACGAGGTGTTCCACCACGATTTTCAAGTTCTTCGAGCATCGCCAAGCAGAACACGTCCCAATAGATCAGCTGAAAATATTGTCTTAAACAATAAAGCACTAATGAAGAAAATAATAGTGTTTTGAGGTTTTTCAAAAAAAAGAACGTCTTTCATGAAATCGCTGTTTAGAGGAATCATTACATTTTTTTATCTTAAATCCGCTGTTGCTACACAACCATCAAAGGGTAGTAAAGCTTGGCTTCTTTTTATGATACGTATTTGAACAAGAATATAAAAAAAATAAAACACCATCCTCCAGTTCACCGCTTCACCGTCGTGGCTGGCGACTTACAAAAAACGGTCAATATTCTACTAGCAAGGTCATCAAGGCTTAATTCAAGAGTAAACTGTAGTCCACAACAGAGCCCGGTGAAAACCTTTGAGTTATTCATCTTGTAGAAAAGTAAAAATAATCGGATTTGTCCGAAGATTGTGGCATTTTTCTGTTTTGCAAACAAGCTGAGCCTACTAAATGTGGAAATTTTATCGGTGCGCGGAACAATCCTGATTGATGACAAGTTATAGGTGGTGCATAAGAACTTCATTCTGGACGGTTGAAGGGGGAAAATTTTGCTTACACGATTAAATAAGAGCTAAATTATATCAGTAGTCAAAGCTTATGTAATAAAAGATAGGAGAAAACTAGTCCGATATATATTGAAACGAGAAAAAGAGAAGTTAATTCCAGCGGTGTACTACTCCAAATTGTCACTTCACATTGTGAGGGTCTTCCAAACGTACGTTGTCCTGCATCTGTCATGATGAAAGCTTTAAATTTGTGGGTTTGTCTACCATTTAGGGAAGCTCCTCTTTGTCGTAATTCTCATTAAATATTGATTGAGTTTTATCTCGCTGGAATCCAGCACTACTAGAGTATACCCAAATATTCGCAAAAAAAACATTCCTCGGCTTTTTTGGAATACGAAGAGCTTTCCACAAACAGGTTTGGTACGAATCTGCAAACTACTAAAGATGGTGGAATCGATTGAATAGTATGATCGGGCCAAACCAGTGATCAAGTGTGTATTGCATCCCAGTAATCAGCGAATCAAGACCAGTTCCAGTAAAAATTATATAGGCTGCATTAATGAATCCAATAATTATATAAAGAAGTAATTGGTCAATTCATCGATTTCAATTCGATTAAATCTTATAGATGCAGAAAGAAATATTATACGAAAGATCCTGCGGCAACACTCCAGAGAAATGGCCCGTCATCAATCACCTGTCATGGACAATGACATAATTGTAATCATTTGATTTCCCGACTATAATTCAATCGTCACAACATGCGCCATAACTTTTCTATGTTCTGGCCACACAAAATACCTCAATCAAGGCTTTAGAACCTGATTTAACAAGTTTCGTATAGGAGGCGAGAGCCTTGGAGATGTGGAACGTAACAGGGCCGGCCAGGGAAAGTCATCAAGTCACGAGAAAAGCATTATCAAAGCAGATCGTCTTGAGACTATGCGAGTTGTTTCAGAAAAAACTCAACGTCGACCATTCTTCCATAATTCTCGTTATTTAGTGTAAATTGAAAAGGTAATTTCGGTTTCAGCACAGTCTGTCTGGAAAGGCAGTTACTTTTGCACCAGCGTGATACAGTAACATGCGATGTCCTACCAATCTATCGGAATCAGTTCTGTTATCCTCTCAAAAAAGTTTGGTGTCAGTTTATCAAACACGCAAATATGGAAGACCTGTGAGCCTTTGACGCAGGATCGAACCATCGATTACGTGCGTGTAGTAAGGCACCTCTAACCACTGCGTCCTCTAGGAAGAAAAAGTAGTTTTGAATGTTTCGTGTTAAGAATTTAAAAATCTTGAAGGAAGTGAAGTCTTTAACTCGGGTTTAGTATCTGAAAAACAACGGCACATTGGTGGACACGATTGCGTGAACAACAACAAGCACGAATTCTAGAGTGAACAAATGCGTTCACCTTCCATTCTGATCTTTGACGAAACAAAGAGAGAAAGTACGCTGTGAGTTGCGGAAAACCAGAAATTTCTCATGGTATGACTTGAGCCTTGCTAAAAAATCTGCAGATCTTGAAGGCTTTCTACTTGAACGAGTGGTTCTGATGATCGTAGTGGCGTGCGCCGTGCCGATCGTCGCTCAAAACTCTTCGGTAGTCAACAACGAATGCCCTATGGAAATCCATAGCCAGGATGTTCTCGAGATTGCAGGAAGACGTGACCAATCAATACTCTACGACGTTCACGAAAGAGACAAAAAAAACGAGTTGTTTCTTAGAAGCACTAGGATCCACACAGTGATTTAAACACTGTGAATACAGATCAAATTGAGTAAAAAATTGGACTAATGCAGTTCACTATGAGAAATCTGCCTATAATAGGTTGGGGAAAAACTTCTGAGAAAATGCTTATAACTTTTTGGGTAATGGCTAGTTTTCGTGTTTTTGGGCTCATTTGAAAGCCCGCCTTCTGCCGTGTTGATTGGTATATAAATTATCTACTTATTTCAAGATGGAGTTATCAAGCGAGCAAATTAGGTTGTTGATGATGCACGAATGGCTGTTGGGTACAAATGCACAGTGGCAAGTGGACGCATCAATTTTGCTTGGGGCGAAGACAAAGTTGGCAAAAGTGGCAGGAAGTGCTCCGATCTTTTGCCGCAGAAGTGGCAGGAAGTGTTTGAAATTGAAGGGGAGTACTTTGACCTTCTTTCCCAATCTGTTATAAGAGATGAATAATAAAAGGAGACGATCACTGACTGAAGGGCATGTGTCAACAAATTTTTTTGGCAGACCTTGTACAAATTTGCAAGCAGGATTTCTCTGCAATATTTTTTCACGTGAACTTTACGAGTCGGCGATTTCCGTGGTTCAGTGAGATAGACATTATCATGAACGGAAATGTCCTATAAACGGTTGACCTCGACGATCTTTCGACGTCATCGCCGTGGGTTTCCCGTAACTGCTGTCAACCTTCAAAAGATTTCTTACGAGTTTATTTGAAAAACCCACTTACTTTTAACCTCGGCAATTAACGGCTTACACTATTCACTTTGATAATTTAGTACTACCACAAATTTGATATTAGAATTTATTCAGCTAACTTACATCTTCATCTTCGTCAAAGCCAATGATTGCAGTCGAATGTCCACAAACTTGTGGTATTAGCTTTGTCATCGAAGAAAACAGTATTTCCTATCAGCTATCAAGTAGATTTGGAAAAGAGCGATTTAGAGTTCCCAAAGTTCAACTCAGTGAAGTATTCAGCAAAAACCGGATTTCATTTGGAGGACAATTCAATGTGGAACCGGTTTCATTTGGAGGACAAATTAATGTGGTTGAACATATAACTAAGTTCTACCAATAGTTAAGAAAATACTTCTCAAATAATGAGATCCTTCAGCAAACTGATATGAATAAGGAATACGTTTTTGTAGAGAATCTCACTGCTAGATTGAAACAACGAATGAGAGAAGGAATCGTGTTCAAAGAATCGATGTCTTACTAATCTACTTCGTTTAAATGTCCAGTCATATATCTACGATATCAGTAGCCTAAGTTTTCGTTGTACATTCCAATGAAGCAATAAACCAATCAGCTCATAGGAACTGTGATCTAAAGTTGTTAAAGTGAGTTGAATTACTGACTCCCAAATCGAAAAGCTATGGCATTCGCGCAAAAATAAGACATTGAACAATAAAAAAACAGGAAAAAAGCGACAGCGTGATTTAGAAACGCTAATGTGACATAGAAAAAATCTGACATACAGATAAACATGAAGTATTTTGTACCAGGCACAAATAATAGCCACAAACATCATTTGCACACTTGGCGACAGTATCGTGTTCCATTTTCAGCTCCATTAATCACCTTGTTCTTCGGGACGCGATCGCAAAGAACAGAAAAAAAAACGATTTGTGCTCTCCAAAATATTAGCATATAATCTTGATCATCAGCGGCTCCATCAAATCGAATGATTTGAGCCAGAATCAGTAAACTTAATTTATCTCCTTCGCTACAGCTAAGGAAAATCAACAGTATGACATCTTTGGTGCAGTGCCCTCTACTCAATTTTCTCCATATAAAATATGTCCACTGAGACACTGTGAAACGTGGTGTGTGCCTTAATTTGGCTGAGCAACCGGATGTGGTAGTGAAACCTTTATCATCTTTGAAAATCCTGTTCAGAGAATGACTGAACTCGTATTTTGTTGACAAAATTTATTTGATTCTAAAAGTATTTTTCTGACGGATTAGAATTGGCTAACAACTGGGATAAACAAGATGAACTTGGATAAGTTCAATTTTTGTCGTTTGCACACTGGGTAAACAAAAGCTTGAAAACAATCTTGAATTCTGGAAGCAGTGTACAACGGATATGTGACTCGCAATTCGCAAAACCAGGAAGAAAATGGCCACCATGATTGATATGGGATAAAATCAATGTGAATGGTAGAAATGCCATGCTTCCATGCAGATCTGAGCTATATAGATCACCTTGAATGTCTTCTTGCCAAAGCTCGCGTGTTGTTGACCGAGTTTGTAACAAGATTCCTTCAGCTCATGAAGTTTCGTCAGCTGATCCTCCTAAATTATAAATGAAACATAACACAACATATGCCTGTTGATATTCAAAAAATAAGAACTAATGACATAAAACCATCTCACTGGCGCAGTAAAGGTGTTAGAGAGTGTTGGACCAAGATGTTTATCGTAAGTACAAAACTTATCAGAGTCATCAAGTCTGAGGAGTCTGACGTTTCCATCAATAGTGAGCTTAATCAATCTATGCTGTGGCAGAGCCAAGCAAGCTAGTCATAGGCCGATTTACCGCGAAAAACGGTAGCGAAACGGCATCATTCAAAAGTAATTCTCGCCTCTTAGGGAGGATGAGGCAAAATTGGTGAACGAGAAATAAATGAATAATTCATTTGCATCTGTTCTGAATGATAGACGAAAAGATAAGGTGTTTGGCATCAATTAATCTCACTAGGATGCGCCATCCATGCGATTCTTGTGACATAGCAGAAGTGACTCAAGGCACATTTAAAGTATGCAGTGACTTAAGGGGCTTAGCTGTGAATTAGGTCATAGCTCTTTTGCTCAAAGGCAATGCCTCAGACACGATTTACCGGTGTGATATCGAACCCTGCGCCTATGTATGTATTGCAAGACACCACTCTAATTACTGGGCTATATATGCTGTTATTATGGGCGAGATAAATGGTAAGGTAATAGTCAATATACTTTGTAAAAATTACTTGCTTTTTTACAAACATGCAATTTGATTTTTTATCTTGTTTTTCATGAGTAGTCATTTAATCTATAGTGCGAATCCCAGACTTGTTGCAATCTATTTGTTCCTTCGCATTCGTGCTCCACAAGGATCCCGAAATACTTTGAGTGTCGTTTTGGCCACTGCTTGAAAAATTAGTCTTCTTTATGACTGTTGTAGAATGCTGATCGAGACGATTCTCTCTGTAATCTTGGAGATTTCCGAACTAAGGCGCTCCCATTTTTACTGTAACAGGCGTTTGGACATGGAGTCGAATTCGGACATTGTTTTTTGATATAGTGCATCATTAACCATACCACTATCCCTAAGGACCTTTGCAGTTTAGCCGACTCAAAATTCACCTAAAAGAATATAGGTGTTGCCGTTTGTGGAAATATAGTTACCTTTTATATAAAAAGAAAAAACAGATGAAATGAGTACCCTTAAGAAGCCCGAAATGCGTGAATTTTTTTCGAAAGCTCAGTCAGAGCTATCAAAAGCTCTATTTGTTGTACAATTAGATTGTACAAGAAGTGCAAGATAAAGAACTACTCTGTGATCAACCTCAAGAAATGCTGTACAACTATCCTATTCATATCCAATATGTGGAGTGCTGTGCAAAACGAGCGTCGGTAGTGCAACGGTTAGCATACGCTCCTGGAAAGAGTGAAATCTGGGTTCGAATCCCGGCTGACAGCAAACGTTTTTGCACAGCACTCCACATATTGGGTATACTTTAACATCATACCACTGCAAGTGGCAGTCAAAATAGAAAGAATTAGACTGATTATCCTATTCATAGTATCTCAAAAGTGCAAAAGTATCATGGATAGCCAAATGGATTGCACATTGGATTGTAAAATTTTTCGATATATTTTTTGTTCGTTACTTTCTCATGGAACTATTGCAACAGTTTATTGGCTTAGAGAAGACAGAGGAATTTTTATATTAATTCAGTTTTCAAACAATGACCGTTTTTTGTAAGTCAGACGCAGTTTGGATGATGACGAGCAGTGATATCGATGTTCACTTACCATAATAATGCTGTGGAAGAAAGCGACAAAAACGACTGGCAAGGCAGACGAAGGACAAACTCTCGCTCGGCGTCGTTGTTTGTGTGCTGCTTTGGCATCAGAATCTCGCGCATTCTATCGTCACGATGCACCACGTTCAACAAACCCTGAGCTTTCAAAGTTACGACACATTAGCAATCGCAACGATTCTCACTCACTTCCGATTTGTTAGCTTTCTATTCAAAATATTGTACTCGAATGCACAATTCTATCATCATTTGCTTGTGTTTTAAGAAAAGTAAGACAA
>JAHQIW010007313.1:0-81779 GCA_019055375.1 Parelaphostrongylus tenuis
CAATTTCAGGATAGAGACATTGCGTTTCCTGTTGTCAAATCTTCGTTGGTGGGTTGAGGAGTATGGATTGATGGTTTTCCGCTTTGACGGGGTCACCTCGATGATCTACCATTCACATGGAATGAGTAAGTCTATCATTTGAAATATGCGGTGTAACTTTTCCCATCCTTTTCTCCAACGTCAGAGGTTTTTTTATACATTCTTTCTCCATTCTTTCTATTTTTGGTTCAGTTCGGTTTTACAGGGATAGATAAATAATCGATTTCATTTGCTGAACAGGAGCTTTTCTTAGAATGTTGGTGATCAATTGGAAGCTCAAATCTCTGGCTACAGTCCCACATGGGCGATTTTCGAAAAAACCTTAATTTGATGTTGATACAGAAGGAAATCCCTCGTGTTTCACAAGCTCATTTTCTCGCCGGACAGAGCTCTGTTTTTAGACTGTTAGTAATCATTCGATAGCGTAAGTTTTAATCATTCCAACGTTGTGGTTGCTTTTTGAAAAGACCGTATCTCTGCAGTGGCAGCAGAGAGAACAAGATTGAATTCGCATGCGCGGCTAATGGTCTTTGACCAGATTCATGGGCCGCCAGGTGAAGCGGCAATGGGGTTGCGCAGTTATCGATCGCTTTCCAACGGTCTTCTGCTGTTATCCAATTAGAAATTGTTCATCTGCTTTGGAAGAAAAAACTCCAGATAAAACGTATGACTCTGCTACAAAAAGACTTCGAATGCTTTATTTTTACCATAAATACGGATAGATAAATCATCATTGTGATCACTTTGTGGATTTAGAGGACCAGAATTTCCTAATTTCTTTCAACCTTGAAGACTTTCAGATAGTACAAGATCTTCTCTACTCGTTCATATGCTGGAAAATCAGTCGATCATCGCGTCAGCTCACCTTGCTGCCTCACCCAGCGGCCCGTGAATTAGCCAAGGACCACTTGCTCGCGCATGTGAATCAGTTTTATTTTCCCCGATGCGTTGCAGAGAAGCAATCCTTTCACGGTACACGCCCATCGGTGTTGGAATCGGTAAAGTTGACGCTATCAAATGATTACTAATAATCTAAAGAAGGAGCTCTGTCCTGCGAGAAAATATGCGCGTGTGGAAGGTGATTTTACTTCGAACTTTGCAGCGTTATATAAGGATCTTTTTGAAAACCGACCAAGTAAGGCTCTGGCTAGGGTTTGAGCTCTGGAATGATTACTTACACTCCTATGGAAGTTCCTGTCCAGCGAATGAGGTGGATATTCATTTGTCCTCTTGCAACCGGCAAGAACCCTTTTCTCCTTCCTCTATCCCATCCTTATTTCTTGATTTCCATCATTATTTAACGTAAGAGAATAACAAATCTGTAGAAACCATCTTAACGACTGCTTCACAAATCTCGCTATAAACAATTAAAATAATCTGTGAGAATGTTCAGAGCCTTTTTTGAGATTGGTTCGTCAGTGTCATAGGCATGTTTCGACGGTGTCGCCCGCTTCATCAGTGGCATACGCTCCACACATAGCCCTACTTTATAGCCAAGATGAGGAGACGTTATTTATAGTAAAAAAAAAGAGTTTTAGCCTGAACGAGGTTGGTACGCCAGGGCCACACAGCGGTGTTTTTCGAAGGTCCGGCCTCCTCGTCAGTGACTACACGCCCCACATACGCCTCCCTCCTTGCTCCAATGCAAAGGCTTAATGTGGGGCGGGGGTCACTGACGAGGAGGCCGGACCTTCGAAACACCGCTGTGTGGCCCTGGCGTAACCAACCTCGTTTAGGCTAAAAGCATTCTTTTTTTTTGGATTTAATTTTGAATGTTTATCACGGGGTTTTAAAAACAGTCGATCACATGGGTTATTTATAGTGATAACGCGTGATACAGGTGCTACGACCATTTTTTTTTAGTCGATAGAGTACAACTGGTAGGTGAATATGAAGAAGTAGGGTTCAGTGTGGGATGTGTGCTACTGATGATGCGGGCGATACCGCCAAAACGTGCCTATGACACTAACGAACCAGTGTTGAAGAGGCTCTAAACATTCTCGCAGATTATCTTAGATAACAACGACATTTAGACGATGATTTCGGTGGAGGATATCCGATGTACTTCGGTCTCAATGCTGATACAGACTCGCTTGTCTACCTTATGCTGGCCAATGATTTCTTACACAAGAAGTACCCGCAGATAATCACTATAGCCGAGGTGAGACATTCCCCTAAAATTAGTTGGTACTTTTAATTACAGGGCACGATTTGAAGGAGCGATCCTTCTCGTTGGACAGGAACTTTTTATAAGAGTGTCAGTAAACCATTCGTAAGCTCAAATCTTTGGCTACTGCGCTAACGTGCTCATTTTTTTGGAAGACCCTTTTGCAGCGCTGTAACAAAAAGAAAACATTTATATTTCACGCACGCACATTTCTCGTACGGCAGAATTTTTCCTCAAATTATAAGTAACCATTCGACAGCGTACGTTTAGATACGATTCCAACGATGTGCTTATTTTCTGGAAAGAGCTTTCACTGCAGTCTAGCAAGGAGAATAATAATGAGTTCCACATGCGCGGCTTAATTTTGTCGTCTTATGGTGTGTGCTGGCCATGGATTCTTTAAGCGATTGATCAATTGCGTTGGCGTGACTCACATGTGGAGTAGGATTTTTGTTATTTGATTTGATATTTTTCTCCGCTTTTACAGGAATTCCTTATAAAACGTATGAGTCTGATACTATAATATTTCCCCTACATGTTCAAATGATTTTCCTGCTGCTAGTGAGGCAATCCTGGCGTGTTCTTTCTACAACGCCAGGATATCGAAAATAAGGTGGGCCGGACACGTAATGCGCTTCAACGACAACCCGATGGACGAGAGCCGTTACCGACTGGATTCCTTCGGGACGTCAAGCGCTCTAAAGGAAGACCACTGACCCGTTGGTCCGATTTCTTCACGAAAGCGATGGAAGAAAGATATGATGCTCAGCGAATTCCTAGAGCAAGGAGGACCCACTGGGCTACTCTTGCACGCGATAGGGAAAAATGGAAGAGTTACTGGTACCCGCTCGAGTCACTCGACGATCAACGGGACGACAGGTGATACAGGTGATACAGGTGAGTGAGGCAATAGTAAAAGCGCGCGTCTGGTGTACAACGTAATTTTATCTTGAATGCTACAGTGTTATAAAAGGATCTTTTCAAAAAGGGAGCACGCGGAGAGGTAGTCAGAGATTCAAGCTTTCGAATGATTACTGACACTCTTATGAAGAGTTTTTGTCCAGTGCAGGAAGTCGCTTCTTTTTTGTTTGTAGTTTTGTAGACTCTGATGTTTATAATTTTCACTTTCTTTTTCTTGGTGAACGAAGGCAAGAGATTGTTGAAATAACGTTTATTTGGAAAACAAGACAGTAGATAACAAAGCGATGGCTTCTGTGGTGTAAGTGGTAGCACGCTCTTCCCCGGTATGCGTGAACTGCGGGTTCAACTCCTGCCCGATGTCGAATGTTTCGCATACTACTAAGTACTCTTAGATGTATATCTGTAACATCATAGCAGTGCCGACAAGCAGTAACAATAAGAAGTTCAAATGGTTCAATACTTATTCGGATAGCTGGCGTGTTTCGGCGGCTTCGCCTTCTCCGGCGCCTTCTGGAATGCTCAGGTTATCTACAGTCTAGTCATCCAGAGATTTCTGTTGCTTTTCTTTGGTAGTTGACCATTGTAAGTTGATAGATAAAAAGCTGATCTCATTCGCTGTACAGAGACTTTTTATATGAGTGGTTAGCAGTCATTCGAAAGCTCAAATCTCTGGTGAGTGCGGTACGTAGCGGGTTTTCCAAAAACCTTCATTATTACGCTTCAGTGAAAGGGAAACATTTGTGTTTCACACACGCGTTTTTCTTGCAAGGGAGAGCTTTTTCTTTGGAGATTAGTAGTCAATTGGTACCTTGAGATTCAAAGATTTTAATGCTGCGCTTGGTTTATAGAAGGAACAATTTTTTTTCATTTTTAAAGGAACTTCGGATCAAGCGTATGGCTCTGATACTAAATGACTTTCTCTATACGTTCATATGCTTTTCGTGCTTCCAACGAAGTAATAGTTGAATTGCGCAGCCGATGTGGAACATGATTTTATTTTCAAATTACAGTGTTATAAAAGGCTATTTTGAATAAAACCGGCCACGTGCTGCGCTAGCCGGGGATTCAAGCTGTCGCACGATTGCTAGCACTGTTATGAAAAGTTCTTGTCTAGCGAAGAGATCGGCTTTTCATTTGCCGCCTTATGATGGACAAGAACCTTTCTTTTTTCTTGAAGTAATGAAGATGTTCAGCTGATGAGTTGTAGACAACCTTGTTTTCCAGAAGGCTCTGAAGAAGGCGAAGGCGCCGAAGTGCATCAGTTGACTGAATAAAATTAGAGCAGACAGAAATCTTTTTAACCGCTTTCAGCAGTGTTTATGATGTTATGGGTATATCCAGTGATGTTGAGTAATGTGCAAAACTTTTGCTTCAACTGGGGCTTGAACCCTCATCTCACCCTATCCGAGGGCGCGTGATTAACCCGGACATTACCGACCCCTGTTTTGCCACCACTCCTTCTACGCTATAACGCATCGGGTTAGAGCACGCGCCCTCCGATAGGGTGAAATGCGGTTTGAATTCCGCCTGGCCAAAGTTTTGCACATCACTCTACCATTCTAATTGATATTATATCTTCAGATTTAGATCTAATAGATTAGATCAAATTCATTGTTAGTGATTTCAGCGGTGTTATGATGTTATTAGATGTACATCTAGGAGTACTTAGTGGTATGCAATACATCAGACAGCAGGCGGAGTTGAACTCGCGTTTCACCCATACTGCGGGGAATGCACTACACTACGCCACGGGGTCACCGCTTTGCTACCTACAATTTTACTTTCCAAATAAACGATATTTCTAACTAACAACTCTTGTCTTGGCACATCAACAAAAAGCAGTGAACTATGGAACACTTCCGAGGCTAAATGGAGCGGTAGGTCTTGGCAATTGCTTGCGCTGATGTTTTCTACACAGTCTTATTAGTGCAGAGGCGTGGGTGACGCAGTAGTTTGAAGCTTTCTTGCATCACACAGGTGGTCGATCGACTAATGGCTGATGGTTCAATCCCGTATTTAAATCTTGTAATTCCTTTCATCCTCTGGGGTTGCGAAGTGGTAACAGACTTCTTTGAGAGGATAGCAGCTGAATTAATGCATGGGTAGGCCACTGCCAATCATCATAAAAGTCAGACGTGCATCCGTCACCTCAGACGATGCTACGAATGGAATAAAATGCATGCCGCATCTCTCGGCGATTTGATTGATCCCGGAGCTTTATACTTTATTCTTTAACGTAAAAGGTTAAAGGGGAACGATATATAATGACTTCTGAGGATCACGGGAAACGATATGTAATAGATTTCTGAAAATCACGCAGTTGGAACGGATCTTCTACAAGGCTCAAGGCTTGCTAATATGAAGGCTTAGAGGCTACTTTCTGTTTTGATAGAAAAAAATCGAAAAGAGTGGTAGCAGAGCGATGGCATCGGTGGTGTAGTGGTAACACGCCCCCACTCTCTCCGGTATGGGTGAAGCGCGTGTTCGACTCTCGCCTGGTGTCGAATGTAATGCATACACTCAGTACTCTTATATTATGTTTCTAATAGTTTTCTTGAGAAATCTGTTGTTACAGGAAGTGTCTGGTATGCCGGCATTATGTCGTCCTGTTGCCGAAGGTGGACAGGGATTTGATTTCCGTCTAGCTATGGCTCTACCCGACATGTGGATCAAAATCCTCAAGCACTTGAAAGACGAGGACTGGAATATGAACGAAATCGTTCACACTTTGGAAAATCGGCGGTTGGTTATGGAGACGATTCATTACAGTTTCTTCTTGCTCTTTATATCTGCCTGGTTCTTACAGTCTTCTTTTTTTAGCAGGTGTAAACAGTTCGTGCCGCTCTGGTTCCTTAACATAAACTTTACAATGATTTTGCATGATCTTGGCAGCATTCAATTGCGCATTTTTGCGAGTATTTTGTGTTATACAACTTGCCTGTACCTACTATGAGATGGAGCTGTCGTGGGGAACAAGCGCTTGTTACTCATGGACGAATGGCGTGCGAGGAAAATGCTAGTGAAGCGGCTTACAAGATTGATGGAGCTTTCTGTGGACGGTCCGAGCGCCACTGATCCACGAGACTGTTCTCTCCAGCTTTGAACTTGGCGAACGACTTCCTAGTCGTTCATTCTACGACCGTATCATCACCCCAAGCTCCATTAATCTTGCGCGCCGCTTCAGTAACATTTTCCCCCGCGTGCCATCCATGCATGAGTAGCAAACGAAGTCCTTCCCAAGGCAGTTTCACTTAGAGCAAGTATAGGCAAGTTGTATATCAATATGATGGCAAGAAAATGCGCAATTGAACAATACCAAAATCATGCAATCTCGTTGCAAAATTATGCAGAAAAACCAAAATGGCAAGAACTTTTTAGGCAGCCTAATTTTTTTTGCTTTTCCCTCTTTCTTTATTTTCCTTTTCGAAATGTGTGAAGACCCTATTTCCTTTCCAGATATGGAGAAGCACACATTGCTTACGCTGAATCGCACGACCAGGCACTTGTTGGTGATAAGACTATCGCTTTTTGGCTCATGGATAAAGGTAATTGGTGCATATAATATGGTGAAGAACACGTTGCTTATTGTTCGAACGCAATATTCAGTTTAGATCTAAAGTTTTAAGCTTAATTGTCAGTAGTATTTACGTGAATTTTTAATTTCCCTAGCTCGTTCGGAACGGCAGTAATCGCTGCGAGCAGCGCGATACTTAAGTGATGTGCGATTTTTGGAATTAAACAGAATTGTTCTACGTCGTTTTTTGTAAAATTATAGTTATGAATGTTGTATTGATATTACATGATCTCCTCTTCACGTCATTATGCTCTTTGTGCGTAGATATCTACTATTTGCCAAGAAAATGGCGAGAATGTAACCCAATCCTCTTTTCGCTATTGTAGCGCAATATGAAGACCTTTCGAAAAATTAAGCCTGACATTAGAATCGCTGAGATTTAAACTGTCTAAAGACTACTAAAAATCGATTGAAAAGCCACACATTGACCCTAACCGAGCGGAAATCGCCGAGTGTGAAGCATCATCTTATATTTTCCGATGCGGCGCACTTCAGAGGTCTTTCGAATGACACCTAATAACTCAGTAAAAATAACCCCGTCTTGCGAAAAAGGCCTCTAAGCATACCAGCACATATGATGTACACACCGTCCGCAGAGGGTTAGTATACCTGAATATTGTTATGTTTGCTCCAGTTCTGGAGCTGAGAGGTTCTAATATTCAGCAATCATGTTTCCGTTTTCTTTCGTTCAATCTTATCAATGATTCACGTAATTAGAGATGTACGACTTCATGTCGATCACAACTCCGTATACTCCGATTATCGAGAGAGGAATAGCTCTACACAAAATGATTCGCCTTCTCACGATGGCCCTCGGTGGAGAGGCATGGCTGAATTTTATCGGTGAGATGTTTTTCCGTGTTTTTTACTCAAAGAGGAGCTGAGGTAGTTCTGCCTTTTGTCACTTGTGGCTTTCAAATGTTTTGCCGCTCTGAAGAAAGTTTATGCCTACCCATGAAATCAACCCTGTCTGGAGTGTATGAGAGGGGGGGGGGGTGGTTGGTGCTGAGGTAACGTGTCCGTTCTCAGCGTTATTCGCTCGTTCAATGAGAGTTAAAGGTTTTCCCTTCTCATCACGCATCTCGCTGAATGGTAATTGATTGTATTTATCGCAGAGGTCTTGATTAGCCAAGCTCTCCAGGGAGTAAGGTTTTCGCAACAAGTCTATTATTAAAATTTCCAGCACCATGTTTGAGGTGAGCAGCACCACTACCACAACGCTATCCTTCTCCTTATGTGACTTCTTACTAATGACTCATTGTATTCAGGAAACGAATTTGGCCATCCGGAATGGTTGGATTTCCCACGTATTGGGAACAATGAATCCTTCCACTATGCCAGGAGGCAGTTTAATTTAGCTGACGATGGGAATTTAAGGTTTGTTATATCTATGAAAACGATCATTTTGTTTAGATTTGGTCAGTTACCAATTTTACGAAGAATAATGGCATTCTCAGTGCTAATGTTCTCTTCAGATACAAATTTCTAAATTTATGGGACGAAGAGATGAATAGCCTCGAGCAAAGCAGCGGATTTCTGCATAAGGGCCCGGTAAGTCCTCTCACATACTATTGAATGTACTTAGTTGTATTCTCCTGTCATATTTTCATGTATATGCCACTTCAGGCTTACGTTTCGTGGAAGCATGATGGAGATAAGATGGTTTGTTTCGAGCGTGCTGGCATTCTGTTCGTCTTCAACTTTCATCCATTCAAGAGTTTTCCTGATTATAAAGTAGGAGTGGAAGTGCCTGGAATGTAAGCTCTACAGCTCCGTTGGTGTTTTCATTTGATCCTTCTATCGTAAATCAATTCAGTCCCTTGACTACAATGTTGATTTCTCGCGCGAAAATTTTTGGATACATGGGCCTTCTTTTGCTTCGAGAAACCTTAAGGAACTGAGATCCTATCATTTAGTGACGAGGTTGATTTCTTGGAACCCCAGCTTACTTAATAAAATATCTTATTTGCTTTGCAGCGCGCGAAAATATAGGAACTACCTGCCGCGCGGCATCCGGCGCGACAAACCGTGGTTTGTTTTTGCGCCACGTCGAAGGGTTTAACTGAAACCGTCCGTACTAAGGTTCCGTCATTATCCTGCGTGGCATGACCACGTTTTCAGTGATCTATACTCTCTTTATTGTGAAGCATCTACTATTGTTTGATACTATTTATCTGTTCTGACGTTGTTTTACGTTTGTACACCTTTTTTTCTTAAGAATCAGTCGATTTTTCAGTTACAAATTAGTGCTAAATAGCGATGAAGAACGATTCGGTGGCCACAATCGTCTGAAACTCGGTTCAGAACATCACAGTTTTCCTGAAGGCTATGCCGGACGTCGAAACCATGTTCTAGTCTACGCGCCGGCTCGGACATGTCTTGTTTTCAGACTATGATGCCTGTCTTTTTCTCTATATTTCTTCTTAAGCTTGAATGCATTGCTCAAAAACTTGTTATGACTGTTGAAAAGTTTGACTAGATGCTGATATGTTTGATATGGATTGTTTTACGCGTTCAGTATTGTGCCTTGTCAGTTATATTTTAGCACGTTCAACGTCGTCCATTTGTTATGGTAAGGATATATGGATAGATATATTGCGTTGGAAAATATACTTCCAATTCTATTATGCATTCGAATAATCCAGAATATGTCACAACAACAGCGCACTTTAACGTTATCTGTCGTTTTCTCCTGATCGTTGAGGCGGGATATAGCAGTAGTTAGTAGAGTAGTGTACCAGGAAGCAAGGCCCTGGTTCGATCCCTTCCCGCGACGCCCTCTTTCAAGTAATCAACGAACACCATAGGAAACGTCTTATCTCGACTACCTACGGGATTGTAAGGAGACGCGTCTCGACTTTTACGGCATCCATCTAGAAGACGGTGAAGATCCTCAAGCTGCAGTCAAATCTCCACCCGACATGCCCGCAGGCTTTTGTAAAAGATGATTGCGAGGAAATATGTCGAATCCAAGAAGTGCTTGAATCCGCACGGTAAATTAATACAGGTAGCAATGATCAATCAGAAATGGTTTTTTTTGACCGCCACCTAGAGTGTTATGAGGTTACAATATACATAATATGTAGAGTGCTGTACAAAAACGTTTACGTCTGCCCGGATTCGAACCCACATCTCACTCTTTCCAGGAGCGTATGCTAACGGTTGCACCATCGACGCTCGTTTTTTCACAGCACTTTATACGCTACAACGCGTTATCTGTCAACAGCCAATCGTCTGCTGTCTGGCGAGGTAGTCGTCATCGACTTTGAACCCACTTATGACGACAGATATTGGGTATCAATAATCAATCAGAAGCGATTTTCATTCTACCGCCACTTCCGGGTCAATGTCATACTTGGTGTTGGCAGATAACGTGTTGTAGCGTAGAAAGAGTGCTGTGCAAAACGAGTGTCGGTGGTGCAACGGTAGCATACGTTCCCGCAAAGAGTGAGATCTGGGTTCGAATCCCGGCTGACGCAAACGTTTTTGTATAGCACTCTACATATTGGGTATATTATAATATAGGTAAATAAATTTCCCCTTCAGCAGTAAGAATATCCAGTGATATGGCTCGAAAATGAGTTGTGATGTAATCTCAGCATTATTCTTCACACAGCTTTAGAAGTAATTGGATTGAGTACATCATTACATAAGGTTCTATTGGATTAACTATATTTTCTGTATAATTCACTCTTAGCTGGGGGATACGACGTGCAATACAACTACAAAAATCGTGGGTTCATTTCGGTCATAAGGGAACAAACGAATATTCGACCTCATTCGCTATAAAAGATTTTTCACTAGTTTCTGGAAAGATTTCTTCATAATGCTGTAAAATTTAAAATATAATTCTGCTTCACATGGGCCCCACAATTCAACTATTGCTTCGCTGGAAGCACGAAAAGCACATGAACGTGTAGAGAAAATCTTTTAGTATTAGAGTCAGACGTTTAATCTCGAGTATCTTCAAAGCGGAGAAACGATCCTCTAATTAAGTACTTTTCACTCAGGCGCCATCAATCAATGTTCGCACCGATCCGCTCTTTTGCCCCCACCTCACCGCCCATGAATTGGCCAAAGAATATTTGTTTCGCGCATCTGAATCAATCTTATTTTCCTTGCTGAGATGCAGAGAAACGGTCTTTTCGAAAAATAAGCACATTCTTGGAGTCACTGGAACTCAGGCTATGGAATGGTTACTCATAGTCTAAGAAGAGGCTCTGTCCGACGTGAAATATAAAAAGGATAAAAGCTCTCGGCGTTGATCAATCCCTTAGGGATGCGCCATGCACTCGACTTCAATTTCTAACTTCGTTTGAGGTGACTGAATGCATATCTGGCCTTTACAATGACTCGCGGTGGCCTCCCGCTGAACCGAGTCAGTGCTGCTCATCCTCCCAGAGAAGTCTGAGACCTGCTTGGTACCAATTTACCGACCCCGGAGGGATGGATGGTTTGGTGGGCCATGAGCGCGAGATCGAACCATTGACCTCGTGTGCGACGCAGGGCACCTTTAACCACTGCGCCATATGCGCTCGACGTGAAATATGTGCGTGTAAAATATAATTTTGTTTCATGCTACCTAAGAGAATTGAACGATGAGCAAAAACACGACCTCAGACGGGAGTCAAACCCGCGTTTCACCCATACCAAGGATAGATGTTCGTCTTAGGTCGTACTTCTGCTCGCTACTCAATTCTCTTAGGTATGTATGAAACATCATAACACTACGAAAAATGCAGTAGAAATCTTAGAAATTTCGAGTAGTATATCTTTTGTTTTGAACTTTACAGCGTTATAAAAGCCTTCTTTCGAGAACCGGCCCACGTACTGCGCTAGCCATAGATTCACGCTTTCGTTATGATGCTAACATTCCTACGAAAATTCTTGTACAGCAAATGAGGTCGAAAATTCACTTGGCCCCTTCTAGCGGAAAAAATGCCAAATAATCAAGTTAGAGGAAAACTGGGAGCCTAAGATCGGTGATGATCAACAAGTACCCCTTCCGGAGGGTTCACTAAGTTATGGTCCTCAGAAAACGCATTAGTCGAAACATTCAAAAAGAGAACCTCCTGGCCGCTTGACATAAAAATCACATGTAAAGCCTCAATAGTGCTTTACTAGAGTACAGACTGGAGAATTAATATCTTTATTCATACAAACAATTATAGAATCACATATTTACTCCTAATGGAATTATCTCTCATCTATTCTGTCGACCTCTTTATCTATTGTTCCAATCCCTCAGCAATTCGTATGAGTCGTGTGAAGTGAAATGGTTCAAATGCCACTCCAGTTCCTCCATAGAATTTTGAGTTGAATTCAACCCTAAAGTACAAAGTCGTGTAGAACACCGGAAAACTACCATAATATGACTTTTTCATTTACCACTTCTACTTACCAATGGAGACGAAGTGCATGCAGAAAAGCGGAAAGGCCTTCCATGAGAATCAAGATTGAGATGGACAATACGCCAAAAAAGAAGTAGAGAATAAAAATAGCGGCCGAGCCACCCATCCACCCATTGTTAAACCGATTGCCAGCAGCATATCCCATAGCACTTCGGATAGCTCTACAGTATAAGAGGAAAAATTTACAAGTTCTCTACATTCCTTGCAAATATTGAGTGTTTAAAGATATATATATATATATATATATATATAGAGAGAGAGAGAGAGAGAAAGAGAGAGAGAGAGAGAGGGAGAGTATGATAAGTGTTCTACAGTATGCAATTATGTTCGGAACCTGCAAGGTTTTAGGCTCCTCACATTTTCTTGACAACTGCAATATATGGCCTAGGGTTTAGAATTATCCAAGATTAAAAAAAACCATTTAGTAAGCTTCTAAATTTTTCGAGAAATTGTCAGTTCTGCCTACATATATTTTTTGAAGAATTTCTATGTAAAATTATCTCACGTGCGTGCGCCAAAGAAAGAGCCCAGAGACGAAGATACGAGGCAGTGTGAGAAATACATCCAAGAGCGAATTCGATTGTATGAATCGCCTGATAGACCATCACATCAGCGAAGCTGAACTGAAATCGAGAAATACATGGAAATAGGAGGAAAAACTGGAAGGACAGGCGAACGGAGTGTATCATACTTCCTCAGCAGATCCGTCGCCATGACTATGACCGCCAGGTAGCGGAAGGCCTCGATTATGAAGATATCTCAGATAGAACGGTTTCACCAACAACATTATTGGAATTGAAATTACAGCCAAAACGAGAAGAATCATTTCAACATCTCCCTGAAACAATGGGATTTTTCGGGGATTCCATTTTCTTACGAAAACCAATTTTTCTCGAAAAACGTAAAGCAACGAAGGTGAGGTTCTACAAATTGCGGAGGCACATCTTTTAATTGTACAGTAATTGAAGTAGGTGCAGACCTTTGATGATGACTACAAATGATTTTCTGTATAGATGATCAAAATCTTGCTTTTACAAAAGAGCGAATGTGGCGAAGTGGTTAAAGGTGCTCTGCGTCGCACACATGGTCGATGGTTCGATCTCGCGCTTATGGATCATCAAGCCATCCATCCCTTGGGGGTCGGTGAATTGGTACCGGACTGGTCGCAGACTTGCCTGGGAGGATAAACAGCACTGACTCGATACAGCAGGGGACCACCGCGAGTCATTGTAAAGATCAGAGATGCATTCAATCAACTCAAATGAAGTTTAGAATTGAAGACGAATGCATGGCGCATCTCTCAGGGATTTATTAACTCCGAGAGCTTTATACTTTTATTTTGCTTTTGTTGATAAGCTAACACGAAGTTCTTATAAATCTTTGTGATGGTCGACGTTTTGGCAGCTTTTTCTTGATCAGAGAAACGATGATTCGAGTCAATGTTCGCAACGGTTGTTCTTCCTGCAATGTTGATCTTTGTAGTTCTGTCATCCAGACGAATCCAGTAGGAAGATTCACCGTAGCAATGCACTAGCGTTCTGAGCGAAGCATTTTTACAGGGCTATAGTCACGCTGATGACCTAAATTTATTCGATAGTTCATTACGATGGAAAACGATCCTAGGGCGATGTCGACCGATATTTATTACTCCTTTAGCCACAATCCATCCTATTACAGTCGTAATAGTGATTTGGAAACCAACTTTCTCCCGAACAGCATTACTAATGAATTATGTATTCTTTGTTAACTAGCCAGTAGCACGACGTTGATAAAACAAAATCCATTAAGTAATTCAGGTACAGAAAAAAGAAAATTGAATTATCTCTTTAGGAACGACAGTTGATCGATCGCACAGCGCAGCGCACAAGAGGCGCGCGATTTTCCTTATCATATTAGGGATTTTTCTTCAATTGAAAGTGAAACCTCGGATTTTTTGTGCTACTATGATACTCCATGATTTTCTCTATATGGTGATATGTTTTTCCTGCTTATATAACCTTTCTGTACGAAAAGAACTTTAAGCGTGAAGTGTAATTTTCTTTCCGCTCTTACTGCGTTTAATGGTAACTTTTCAAGAAACTCAATACAGTATCAATTCCTCGAGATTTGCGTTACCGAATCGTAATAGAACTTGTAACGAGCCATATCAAAGCCCCAGCCGAGCAAAAGTTAATTGAGTGTGAAACATAATTTCATTTCCGCTGCTATGACGTGAGGAGAAATATTTTTAGGAGAGCAAACATATGATTGGAATTGCAGAGATTTAAGCTTTCGAATGATTATAAAGTGTTTAAAGGAAAGTTTTGCCCAGCGACAAAGGCCTTCAAAGAATCGTCTACCTCGTTTGGTACACGTCGTCCTTAGGCGTTAAGGTGACATAAATTCAGTCGCCTAACGTTTCGACATCGTCTTCCTGAGGATGTTTCTCGTGAATTGACCACAGTTGTTCGACCTCGTTATGTCTTCGTTTTCTTTGACGATTAAGTCGAAACATTTTTGGGGTGCCATTTGAACGGAGAACCTTACTAAGCAGTGTCTTTATAAACAAAATGGTTGTTGATTTAAGCAAAGAAAAGTTGGTTTCCAAATCATCATTATTGCGTCTGTACTTACCAATAACGATACCGACAACTGCAGAACGGATGGTCCGATCAAAAGCAAAATATTATCATTGAACAGAACCAATCGTCATGCGTACTGCTGCATTCTTGACTGAGCTTCTTCATTTATTGAGTGTACAAATGTGATTATGCAGTTTTTTGAATAGTGAAAACAAAGATATGCGAATCTTTTTTATTTCAAAGTTTGTTGAAAACGCTATTTATAAATATGTTTCTTTTACACAAAATAGAAAATATGACCGTTTTTCTAGAACCTTGAATACGATGACTTCTGGGCACAACAAGCGCCATTTTCGGGAATTTTACCTTGCAGATTTATGATTTAAGAGCAACTGAGATAGCTTAATTTTGGTGTCGTTCAAGTGCTCATTATCTTGCGAATAATTTGGCTTACAATTTGCCTAAGCTTTCTTCAAGATGCAGCAGCTATAGGACTAATTTTTGCTTGCTACTCATGCACGAATGGTGCGTAGGGGAAAATGCTAGTGAAGCGATGCGCAAGATTATTGGAGCTTGCTGTGGTTGGCTCGAGAGCGACTAATCCTCCATATTCCTCCACACTGTCCTCTCCAGCTTTGAACTTCGCGATCCACTTCCTAGCCGTTCTTTCTGCACCCGCGTAATCGCCTAAGCTCAATTAATCATGCATACTTTGCAAATTTGCTGCATGAGGAAGGTTTCAGGAGGTTTTATCTTGGCCGCTCTAATCTCCCGACATTGTAGCGCTAGATTACTGTTTGAATTTACCAAATTCAAACTACAAATTGGAGAATTTGAAAAAATGGTTTTTTTCGGACTCAGTAAGCAGTACCCACCGAAAAAGATCCGAGTCAATCATTAACGAAAACAAAGACCACAAAGAGGGCGAACTATTGTGGCAATCGACTCGTCTTTAGAAGATGAAGGCAGTCGAAGTATTAGCCGTACCAAATGGTTTTTAGTAACTTGGGTGCACTGGCCCTAGTCAACAAAGACAATACATATTTGAGTCCTGTTGATCTTTAACTCCAAATTTTTTAAAATATCCGACATCAGTGCATATCAAACTGTTTATTAAACCTATGCATCTCAAGTTAGTGGCAAAATTTCATTTTACATTAATATGCTAACGCAAGGCCTCTATAACAATTTTGAGAATCTAATGACGAACGCTTAGATACTATCGTCTTTTCCAGAGTCGTAGTAACTCTAATCGACTATTCACAGCAGTTTTATCTCGAGATATGGGTTTTTGTGGTCCATTGGTGTTTATTTAGGTGGGAGCGAGGCATTGCACAATACAAGGGATCAGAAGTGATAATACCAATTTACTTTGAATAATTTTGGAATCTATATCACCCAATATATTTTCTCATCTTGACAGTTTGTAGAAACTGAAAGATTTGCTACTACGAATATTCACACACTAGAATAACTGCTTGGACAATCTATTTAAACCAGTGCAACTCTGAAGAAGCGAAGACGTCGATGCGTTGTATATTGAAGTATTAATGTTAGAGCCTCATGCAATTTCATGAATAAAAGGAGACAAGATACAGCTCTCGGCGTTGATCAATCCCTGAGAGATGCGCCATGCATTCGTCTTCAATTTTTAACTTCGTTTGAGGTGACTAAATGCATATCTGGTCTTTACAACGACTCACGGTGGCCTTCCGCTGCACTGAGTCAGTGCTGCTTATCCTTCCAGACAAGTCTGGGACCAATCTGGTACGAACTTACCGTCCCTGGAGCGATGGATGGCTTGGTGAGCCATGAGCGCGAGATCGAATCATTGACCCTGTGTGCGACGCAGAGCACGTCTAACCACTGCGCCTCATGAGCTCTTAAGTTCATGAGTATAACAAGATAATACTCATTCATAAAAGATTAAATCACTGTTCACACAAATCACACACGGAAAATCCCTTGTTGTTTTCTTATGTGCTTTACACTTTCCCAAAAAAATCAACAATATGCAAGACTCCACCTGACCAGGATACCATTGTTGTAGATAGCACTGGTCGTAAACGTCATACGTATAGGTTTTGTTGTTAATCACTACCGATTCTTTAGCTTTCGAACCATTCACATTGTGAACGAATCCTGGCTGAAAGTGAATTACACGGATTACGTTTTCAGTGTTTGAAACATCTTGAAACAGCAAATGAACAAAAATAGTCATTCTCCACCTAGGATATAGAAAGAAAGATTGAACACGTAGATTAATTTCTGCTATGAAAAAATGCCACGGATCTCTCTCTCTAAAGCATCCCACCCATTTAGTCGCGAGGGCACCTGGCGCGCCCACAAGTGGTGGATAGTGGAACTCAATGCGAACCAAAAGCGACCTTGTGCTTCCCAGAGACGCAGGTAAGCCCAGCGAAACTTCGCCAATTATAAGACCAAGAACATTGCACTCCGATGCCCTGAAAGTACATTCACAGCTTCCAGAAGGGCAATGGAAAAAAGCATCCACCAGTACTACTCTGGTCTCTTCGTCAGCCGTATTCTCTTACCGTCTTATATTGAAAGAGTTATCAATCTGTCGTTCCAGTGGTCCTCCCTTCCGAAATCCGACATGCAGTATCGTCGCTGAAGAACAGAACAGCACCCGGTCCAGACAGGATCAGATCAGAACACCTGAAGAGCCTACCTCCAGTTCTCATCGTCACCCTGGCTCAGCTCTTCACTCGCCACCTATCAGAATGCAAGGTTCCCATTAAATGGAAAACCAGCAAGACCGTCTTGTTGTTCAAAAAGGGAGGCCTTTACGACACAGGCAAATATTGCCCAATCTGCTTGCTGTCCGTTGTCTGTAAACTGTTCACTCGAGTCATCCTAAACAGGATTGACAGAACACTGGATGAAGGGCAGCCATGAGAACAAGCCGATGCAGAGAAGGATTTGGAACACATCCACGCGATTACAAGACTCACTGAAGTTTCACGAGAAAGCAAAATACCGCTCTGTCACACTTGCATCGATCTGAAAAAAGCCTTCGATTCATACCTTTTGTTTCGAGTGTTTTCTTAAGACCACAGCTCAAATTTCAATATGCCTGGTAATCATTATTTGAGCCACGCATGTCAGTGGTCTGCCAATGAGGGCTGACTAATAGAGCCCGATACACGTGTTTCGATCTTGCGATCTCGTCAGTCGGGCAGTTGCCCTCTCTCGTCTTTTGCTAATCTCTGTGGGTACTCCAGTCCCCACAATAAGAGTTAGCGATGACGTACGATTTACACTCTATGTCCAATAAAAAACTCACCAAACACAGAGTGTTGTACACGAATGCTCGTGGCTAGTATATTCAATATATCATATCTTTTGTTTCGAGTGTTTTCTTAAGACCACAGCTCAAATTCGCACAGAGATCGCAAGATCGAAACACGTGTATCGGGCTCTATAAGTCAGCCCTCATTGACAGACCACTGACATGCGTGGCTCAAATAATGATTACCAGCCTTCGATTCAGTGGAAACAGAAGCAATTATAGAGGCTCTACATAACCAGGGCGTCCCTGCTCGGTACATAATGACCCTTCGTGAGCTATGTAAAGAGTTCATGGCCAAAATATCTACATTCTACAACACCATCGACGTAAGAAGGAGGTAAAACTTTATGCGAACATTAGAATGGGACGAAGTAGGAGTGAAAATTGACGGCCGACTATTATACCATCATTGATTTGGTGATGATATCGTCTATAAAACACCAAGCATCAGCCAAGCGGAACGAATGTTCAGTAATTTCGACGACGCCTGTGGAAATATTGGTTTTCAGCTAAACCAAACGAAAGCATGTTGATGAAGAACGGATGGGTTTTGTATGCCCCTCACGCTCAACGGAACGAAAATCTTCAAATGCTTCAGTTACGTCCACCTAGATCGTGAAATCAACATGATAAACGACCTAGCTCCAGAGTTGAGCAGGAGTCACTACATAGGCAGGATGAAAGATCACTTGCATTATTGAGCGCACAGTCGAAAGATTGATGCGAGGAGTATCCCGTATATCGCAAATCACAGAAAGAATTCGAAGTTCCGACCTACGTCAAAGACCGAAGGTCAAGGACGCCATTCTATGCTCCAGGATATCGAGATAAGGTGGGCCGGGCACGTGATCCGCTTCAACGACGAGAGCCGATGCTGACAGAAATCCTAGGGATATCAAGCGCTTCAAAGGAATACCACCGACTCGATGGTCCGATTTCTTCACAAAAAGCATTGAAGAAAGATATGAAGCCAGCGAATTTCTTGAGCGAGGAGGACGCACTGGGCGACTTTTGCACGCGATAGGGAGAAATGGAAGTGTTGGTGGTACCCGTTCGATACATTCGACAATCAACGGGACGTCAGGTGATACAGGTGATGGAGAAATGGGTTTCTATTCATTACCACTGTCATGTGTATAGTACGCACTCCTTTCAACAGCATTCAGTGTTGTCATACAATTAACAATATTTTGAAGCACTACTCGTCCAAGGACGCGCGTGGTCGCTCTACACTCTTAGTTTTCCACGATCTCCGTGAACGTCAACGGGCATGGGAATATTGCTTAGTAGTCCAGCTATGCGATTTTGCCTATCTCGTTGAAACAGAAGTAACTCCCGTCATCAACTCAGACTGGTCTCACTATTTACATCACTTTATTACAAGCTACTGCATTACTTTCATAATAACTTTTTGCGTAAAAAACATCATTAATCATCCTGCAGTTTGTACGGTAGTGCGCTGACAGTCTTCATCTTGCCATCCTAATTCATCTAAACATCCGACCTCCGGGTTCGTTGTCAATATAAGCAACCTTAATCTCAGGACGTTATGCCTTTTTGCCGTGATCACCTACGGCTTAATAACTCTTTAATCCTCGTCAAAATAGTTCTTTGCATCACTTTTCTGTTTATACCGTGAGCTTCCCAAACCACCACTTGCTCTTTACCTTTTGGGTGTATTTCAGATACAAATCTTATGTACTTATATCAATGCATCCCTATACGCTCATGGGCATCACATTAATCTACGACCCTGTGAAATCACTTCTAAGCATCCTTTTACGTGTTTTCATGCCCTCACCCAGTCTGTTGTTTTCGCTTGTATTGCTTTAGCATAAGGATATTGTTGCAATACTGACTCAAAACTTTAATTACTCGGCTTTGAGATTACGAGCTACAACTCGTACAAAATGTCGCTCTGGCGGGCGCAAGAAAAGCAACTACGACGCTAGCTAACCACCTCCTGGAACTAGAAATAAGAGAGATAATGAATAGGAGACCCATGACAATTAAGTTATTGAGAAATGATGAGGCTTCAAACTACATGAATCAGTTTGAAGGCGGTGTAAATCGATTCATTTGATTTGGTCGATATCGAGGATTGAGCGATAAGAACATTCTGGAAGTGAAGCAAAAATCTCATGATCGTTCACTTGAATAACTCACATCTCTGGCTTTCATCATGAACATATTGATGAGACCGATCAGTAACGATGGCGCACAGTTCGATCCCGGGTACAATCGGCCAAATATGAAAGTCGGATTCACATAGAAGAAGATCCATTTAAGTAAAACCTTAATGAAACAAAATGTTATTTCAAGCTCAAGTGCCTACACGATATCAAAGAGCTCAAGATAAACAGTAGTCAGAGATGCGCTGTAGGCCACCATACACAGTTCGATAAAGTAAGAGAATATAAAGCGTTCAGTAATCAATTCATCAGTACATTCGCGACGATGCCTAATTCCTTGTAGGATGCCGAAGGGACGGCGCCCGATTTTTTGCGCGACTTAGTATGACTTCTATGGAAGCCAAACCGGCCAAAATATCCGCAATATGGAAAGGTGCTAAATTTTTGTGATATGAAATGATTTTTCTTTTAGCTTTGAGGAAATTTTTTTGCTCGTTCAGGTCTATGTAGGTTCATGATCTATACACTCTCTCATGTTTTTTATGATTAAAAAAATCTTATAAGCAATGGGTAAACGCTGCCACCTTACAATCATACTGTGCTACCATTTAATGAAATTGCGCAAGTTCTGCAAATAATACTACGATGTTTAGCTTGCATTTTGAACATCCTCTCAGTTAGTACATTACTGAAAAGTTATCAGAGTAATCAAATGTCAAGCACATTTACACACTCGCTATCACAGTTTCCGTGCAAATCTCACCAATTCGTCCATTGAATCGTAACCTTGCATTCATCTTACACAAAGTCTCCGAACATTTCACCTGTTGTCGGTTGCTGCGTGAAATTGACGTCTTCTTCATCAATCTTTTAGATTGCTGGTAAAGACGATTCTGCCGGTGATTTTCGAGGCAGCTGAGGTTAGGAGTTCCTAAGCGGTCAGCTGACTGATTACAAGAGTGTTGAGGGAGGCGATTGAACCAGTGCTTGCGTATCACCTTTCTTTTCGAAACAAAGCATCACCCGCCACTGCGCTACGCTCTCTCAAAATGAACCGATTTGTTCATCAAAAGTCATACTGCACACTGCATGCAATGTCGCTTCATGGAGGCAGAGGCATTTCTACGCCTTCTCATTGGTTACGCTCTTTTCAGAAGCAAAATTCTCTTACTTGAATGAAAATTAGCAGCAAATTATACATAAAGAACCCTGGCATGAAAGAAGCTGCGATTTGATGTCTGCATTGGATAAGCTATCAAGTGATTGCAAAAAGTACAAAAAAATTTCTGCGCACTAAAATGAACCATAGGGAGGGACATATCCCTTTCGAGATTTCACAGTGTGTTGTGTTTCATTATAAATAACCTCCGACGACGTCATGTAGTCTCGAATCTGTTAAAAATGAGCCTTGCATTTAACTTCATTCGTAGCATCGTAGAGCTACTGTATCCTATATATATCTGGCCTACGCATCTGATTGTCGGTGGCGCACTGATGCATCAAGCTAGTATGTTTAGCCCTTCTAGACAGGTTTGGTATTTATCTGCGGACTCTAAGTGATAAAGGATCTAGTTCACTCAATGTGCGGGATTGACGTAACCACCATCTGTTTGCTATAACGCAGCTCTAGCAACTTAGTTTTTTGATTTACGTAATTCATCTAACAATATCATTGATACACCTGAAAAGATGTTGAAGAGAAAGGTTTTGCCCGCGTTATGACAACTGCTAATGAACACACAACCATAATGTCTTCTTAGTCAATCGACGTCGTTATTTCAGTTATGCAGTGAGCATACCATTGTTTTTTTATAGATGAATATCGAAAGGGATAACAATCCATCGAAAAAGATATTGATTTTGCCCATTCTATGCACTTGGATACTTGAAATGAAGATAATACTATGTGGACTCGGGAATATAGCGTCCCTTGTTGCTGATACTGTGCTTTCAATTTTTCTCTAATTCATTAAATCTTTCATTTAATGGAATTGATTCGATTTTTCAACTCAGGCAAATTAAGCTGCTATTTCTTAAAAGTTTCAAATTAACGGTAGACCTGTTTGAAGATGTTTAGTGGTGATGATTTAAATGCATAGAAAATCCCTTATAGTACTACAGAGGCTTTACAATGATGCAAATCGAGTTAAAGGCACTGCTTATCTCCAAAGGCTGAATATGCTGAACTCGTTATCTTCTATCTTTCACAAATTCAAAATTTAATGAAAGTGATATTGCTAAGAAAGAGCTCAGAATAACGGCAATATCTCGCGTTAATGTGTTTTTAGACGTTCGCCGAAGTATCAAATGAGGTGTCGACACTTTGAGATGAGCAGCGTCGCTATCAGCTTATGAGTGGACGCGTGTTGCCTTCATAGTAGATCCAAGACTCATCTCTAGTGATGATCGACTTGAGAAAGTCCTGCCTGGGTGGTTACAGTAGATGCTTTTGCAGATGGCCCCTCGTGCAGAGCGGGTGCGGTTGGTCACTGTATGAGGTCTCCATCGAGCATCACATTGTAGTATTATAGCAGGCCATTTCATGTAGATAGCGAAGGATGGTATCACGGCCGCGCTTAAAAGTCATTCCGAACATTCTCCAGCATACCACAGCATCTTGGCGTTAATCCGATATTAAGTAAAAGAAAGCTGAGTAAAACAATAATGCGGAAGAAGTTATGGGACAACCTAGTACAGAGAGAGACCCACTAATGACATCCAATGTAAGTGGCCTTGTTGATTGAAGAGTAGGTCAGTTATTATCTGCAGCATTGCAATTCCGTTGAGTTAAATCATGCGACAGAGTTGTTTAGTTGCTCTTGACCATGTAGATCAATATGGGTATTGACAGGGTTCTTTTTCTTGGCTGTGTTTCTAACACCAGGCTGATTCCAACTTGCTTGGTCGGCTTTCTACACAAATTCAACTTAGGCGATATGAGACCAATTCCCTTTGATGTATTTGCCTCGACGAAATGTAGGCCCTTTATCAAAGAGGCTCAACACGTTTACACAAACATATCCGTATACATTCATATGCAAATATGATATGACCTTGTGCAGAAGGTAGCAGAGTACAACTGTCCGCATGAAACTCAGGATACATATTTCGATTTCCTTTTTGATAAAAGCGCATTTTATTCGCAAATTTGATCCCTTGTACGTCGGCACTCGAATACTGTTCATTTGGTTCTGCGTAGGCCCTTCCATATGACGAAAATCCGTGAGACAAAGAGTCCACACGGTATCTTCAGTGATCGAGGCACCAATGATTTTGTATGTGTAATGTCTCATTAAGTGATGCTAAATGTTTCAATTCATGAATGAGTAGAAATTACACCGCTTCCCTTACCATGATGCATAGGTACACAAAATACAACCGAGGAAGAAACACTGTGGTATAAATACGAAGAGAACGTCGACCAACGAGCGATTATATCTAAAGTAAAATTGTACGAGAGATACTCATCCGAATTGAAAAAAGTAGTAATTCTTTTAAAATGGAAAAAGACGTAATTTCAAGGCAGCCAGTGATGTCTATGATAAAATTAACGGCTTTGATCGATGAAATGCCTGCCCAAAATTCCGCATTCGTGTTATCCTTGCGCATAAACATCCCGTGTGATTATAGAACCATATTCACGTTATAGTCGCAATGGCACGCTACTTCTCTTATGATTGAAGCAGTCGCACAAAAAATCGTTTCTCTCCGTCTTTTACATTGTGGGAAAGGAAATTTTCTCACGATATCTAATTTTCGATTGATGACACCTTAAAGGACAGTGCTTGTTTCCTGACAGTCCCTCTCCTTTTGTTGTCGTTTTCGCTTTATAGGTCGGGCTCTTTCACGTAGTCCGGAAGGTTTTGTAAGATACTTTTTACACTTTACACTTTATTAATCCGTTTTCACAGTGTTTTTTCTTCACTGTGCTGATCCCACTACTTTTAGCATTCAATTTGTTTTTCGTTTTTTCTTGAACGTTATAGAGCACTGGTCGCTCACGCCTTCTTGCGGTCTCGAGGACATCCTGGCTGTGGCGTTCCATAGGGAGCTCGTTGTTGACTGCCGGAGAGTTTTAGGGGCGAGGCTTAGCTTTCCTGCTGCGACGAGCATCACAGCCACTTGGCCACAGAGCCCCTTTGTAAGATATGGAATAGAAATTTTGGTGTTTGCTTGAAATACAATTTTATCCGCGGCTCCATGTTGTTTGTGAATCAAGATAGTGATTGATGTTTGCTTGAATGTAAATGTTCGGTGCGGAATGTGAATTTGAATGCTGAACAAATGAGTGAATGTTTAATATTTGTGAATCAAGACAGCAATTGAAGATGATGTAACATTAATATTTTTGCTGAAATCGACTTTTACACGCCTGAAAAGTGTCGGTGGCAGTCGATTTGATATTCACTCTCTTTGGAATTTGAAGAATATGCCCTATTTGCATATAATTTCATTTGAAATATAGCTTCTCTTGGCACAAAAAGGCAGTAATAGCTGTGTTGGGTATCAAATAAGTACAAAAGTTCGAAAAAAACTTAAGTGGAAAATAAACGGTATACAACTAAATGAGCCCTTTTTTTTTGAAAGCCTTCGACTACACGAGTCATTCTTCGCGCTAGGTTTGAGTCATGTACAGGCCCAATGAGTCAGACCTATTTTGGTTGTATTTTTGAGCATATTGAAAGGAAAATGACGTCATATTTCTTTTCGCTTTCTCAAGCCATATGAACATGAACTCAAAATACTGAAATACAGTACGTCGGTAAAATTGAAATACTCTACTTCTTCTTATAATTGTAGACTAATCCATTTGAACCTTACCCGGACTAAAATATTATTAGGTGTTTCCGTAAGTTTTGACATTAGAGCATGAACACAAAACTTGTTGAGCAGAAGTAATTAAAATCGCGTCGTTTTGGCATTGTTCAGTTGCGCATTTTTGCGAACATTTTGGCTTACAATATGCCTATACTTGTTGTATGTTGGAGATGTTGTGGAGAGAGATTTGCATAGTCATGCACGAATGGCATGTAGAGGAAAATGCTAGTGCAGCGGCGCGCAAGATTAATGGAGGTGGACAGCACAAGCACGACTGTTCCTTCAAACTGCTCTATCCAGCTTTCAACTTTGTAAACCACTTTCTAGCCATCCTTTCTGCAAGCAAATCATCTCTCCGAACTCCATTGATCTTTCGCGCCGCTTCATTAACATTTTTTCCTGCGTGCCATTCGTGCATCAGTAGCAATCGCATTTATTCTCATGACAATTTGATGCAAGATTAATGCGCTCTTGACGCAGGTATAGGCAAGTCGTAAATACCAAATGTTGGCAAGAAAAATGCGCAATTGAACGCCAAAATCATGCATTTTTAATCACTTCTGCTTAATAAGTTTGGCATTTATTGCTCTGGTGCCAAAGCTTATGGAGCTGCCTAATATACTGATAGTTTATCTTTGATAACCAAAAACTAAAAACTCACATATGGTTGCAGAGGGACAGTATGAGCCCAAATGCCATTTGACTGATTCCAAGAATGATTGAAGTCTTCATTTTTAGCGGATTTAGAAATTCAACTTGTTTTTGGCGATGTTCCAAATTGGATCCACACCAAATGGATAAGGACCCTAGGTAATTCTTCTTCAATAAGCTGCGACATGTTCTTTACAAAAGTGATGAGGAAGGTAATAATCATACAGGCTGTTCTCTTATTCAGAAAAAAGTAAGAAAATATTGTATATTTTCATGAAGGCGCGCATAGCACAGTGATTAGAAGTGCCTTGCAAAGCAATCATGAATGTAGCTTTAATTCTTCGCTCGGGCGAATGTCTTCCATCATTCTAGAGTAGAAAATTGCCAGATAATTCGTCTTGAAGCGATATAACACTGATTTCATGCATCGGTAAAAGCGTGTAAGTGGTTGCCTGATGTCGTTCCGCAATCACACATCTTTACGTTGCAACAAATTGAGTTATTTAAGAGATATCCCTAAGAGCGCATGTGGCGCAGTGGTTAGAGGTGCCCTGCGTCGCACACGAGGTCACTGGTTCGATCTCGCGCTTATGGCTCACCAAGCCATCCATCCCTCCGGGGTCGGTAAATTGGTACCAGACAGGTCTCAGACTTGTATGGGAGGATAAGCAGCACTGACTCGGTTCAGCGGGAGGCCACCGCGAGTCAATGTAAAGGCCAGATGTGCATTCAACCACCTCAAACGAGGTTAAAAATTGAAGTCGAACCCATGGCGCATTTATCCTTTTATCCCTAAGTGACTGGATAACGCCGACTACTTCATAATAAACGATAAAAGGATAAGGCTCTCGGCGTTGATCAATCCCTGAGGATTAGCCATGCATTTGACTTCAATTTTTAGGTTCGTTTGAGGTGATTGGATGCATATCTGGCCTTTACAATGACTCGCGGTGGCCTCCCGCTGAACCGAGTCAGTGCTACTTATCCTCCCAGACAAGTCTGAGACCTGCCTGGTACCAATTTACCGAACCTCGGAGGGATGGATGGCTTGGTTAGCCGTGAGCGCGAGATCGAACCATTGACCTCGCGTGCGACGCAGAACACCTCTAGCCACTGCGCCACATGCGCTTTGACTACTTCCTACTGTGTATTCATATAATAATATCTATCTCTCTTCATACCTCAAATATGACTACTGTGCGAAGTAGCGTTTTGCAATCGTTTTTCTCTACACCTAATCGAATCAACTGTAAATTGCTTCAACTGAACTTCAGCAGATATGATTCTTCAAGTCGCAATTCTTCTTCGGCAGCAGCTCTGTCCATTCTTGATATGTCATAATGCTTTTTTGGAAAGGAGAGGGGTCTTTTCGTTCTTTATGTGCCCCGCACGTCTTCAATTTTTTGGTAGTAACTGGTAATCTGCCTGCTGTGTAGCCGTTCTTAGTTCCGACATATCGACACAATTCCACTATAGATTATGTAGAGATTCGCCTAAGGTTCACTGCAGATGGATCACAGCCAGAGCAGATGGATCACAATCAGAAATGCCTTTTAGTTGCAAGTGAAATGGAAACCAATCATTTTTCACTGACTATCCGACCTGAACAATATTTGTGATTAGAAACAACCTCCAGATTTCCACTTCAGAGGTCAGATAAAATCTCTAGGAATCAATGACAACTTTAGATTAGCTAGACATCTCTTGTGCAGTATTGCGTATTAATACTATATTTATGAGCACTATTTGTCGTACCAATTCTGAATCAACCGAATACTTCGGCGGCAAAGTTAAATCCAAAGTTTGACCGTGATCGTGACCTTCTCTTTCCATTTGCTCAAGTAATGGTCTCCTGAAAACGTTGCTGATAGACACATCAGGTACATTTTGGTAACGTGCAAGACGTACTTTACATACGTATTGAACGATCATTGCATACACACGTACACTTACACGCACTGCCGCATGAAAATTTTCAAGCTTTCGTTATCGAATGAACTGTTAAACAACCCACGGATACGGATTTTTCCATGATGATCCGAAGATATCGATTGATTTCGAGTAGATATCATTGTACAGTAAGCCAGTGTAGATCGAAAATATCCCCATTAGAAGAACAACATATCGGCCACCAAAGAACGTGTTGAAAATCTGTTTAATATAACTAATAATAACTAGTTATGTCCCTTCAATGTCTAGTGAACTTTCTTTACCCTCCGTAATTTAGCTTATAACAGTTGGTCTATTTTGTTGCTTCACAACTTGGTCGTAAACATAATGTTTTTGTCTACGAACGCTTAGACACTTTGAGTCTTTGAGACCAGACGTGGTATCTAGGATTGAGCAAAAAGTTCCGAGAGATTACTGAAGGCTTGGTTTTTTTTTTGTAAACAAAATTACTAAACTTCAAAGTACAGAGCACCACTGTTCACGACTTTATGCCATGGTACTGCAAGATTCTGGATCTGCTTGAAGTACCATTCAGCTCCGTCGAATCGAGAAATTACTGACATGCCTCTTCGACTTCGTTAAATGATTTGAATTGATGGTCATGCAAAAAATGCTGCATTCGTCAAAAAACGCCATGTCTGGATGGAAGAACGCCTGAAGTGTAGGAGAGATTCGGATGAATTCTGACTCCATCCAACTCTCCAAACTTCAAGTAGATCGCCGACCAGAGCGAGGCATGTCTTTGACATCAAAATTGCCTCCTTTGAGTTGCTGAAACCATGCGCCCGCAATCGGCTTTTTCACCGTACCAGCCCCTTCATCCTCATTGATCTCATCAACGGCTCAAAGAATCGTTAACCTCAACCTTTTCTACAATAATGGCGGATCTGCACACGCACATTATACTGTCAGTAGGCATTTTGGAGCTGAAGTTGATCAACTAGATAATTATATACAGAACTGTCAACAAAGCGACACAAAGATGTCATATGAAACTTTTGCAAAATTTCCAGAACTTTTTGCTCAGCCCAGCACTCTGATACGTTAGCTGACGCACACCACGGACCATAAATATATAGATTTCAATGCACATGCTTTTCAATTTTTAGTTCGTCCCACACGGCTTTTTTACCACATTTTTCGTAGTCAGTCGATAAGTTGCAGAACAAACATGTCATTCTGTACACAGGTCGGCAAGAGTTCTAATCTTTTCTTAGAAGTATGCATGTCAATTGTCTTTTGAACAAGGTTTTCTGACCACAAATTCAAGTGTTGATGGAATATCACTTGATCTGTAATTACAAAACAGAACCTTAGCTAACGCATGGTGTGCGAGTACAGAAAATACTGGAAGAGAAGCAGCTTAAGCCGCAAATACTTCTAAATTCTAGCACTAATGTGTTTGCATGATGAAACATGGTACTGCATAGTAAGTAGTAGCGTACTTTTAGCACTTTAGCACTTCATTTGATCCGTCTCACAGTGTTTTTTTCACTGTGCGAGTTCCACTACTTCTAGCATTCAACTTGTTTTTCGTCTTCATCTTGATCTCGTTCAACACTGGTTGAGCGAGTCTTGCCTTGCAGATGTCCTTGCAATCTCGAGAATAGCCTTGCTGTGGAGTTCCCTGGGACGCTGTTGCTGACTGCCAGACATAAGCGTGGATGGAGCTCAGCTCCACGCGCGTGCGCCGTGACCAACATCAACCACTCGGCCACGGTGCCCTAGTAGTAGCGTGCCTGAAGTTTTTATCATAAGGCGACTAAAGCAAAGTCTTCCCAGAGTTCCCGCCATGTTCAAACTTCTCCGAGTTGTCTAACTGCCGGAGAATTATTGCTCACTTTTGAATAATAGTCAATAACTAACGCGCCGCGGTGGGTCGAAGAGAGCGAAACGCTCAAAAACCATCTGTTGACTAAGCACTGTGCAAACTTTTTCTACGTTCACATATGTATAGTTACAAAAATATTGGCTGGAAAAGGGCAACACCCGTACTAGTCCTGTTTGCCGTCATTCGGCATCATGCTTCTTTTGCTGCACTTCCACTTACTCATTACTCTTTTCAACTGTAATGCGATTTCCATTTGTTCCTCATATCACTTCATCAAGTTGCTTAGATCTTTTATATGTGTACAGGTATGGTTACTAATGTTTTGAGTTTGGCTTCACACATAACATACATCGTCCGTTCCTTTACTACATTGTGCCTTCTGATGCGAAGTCCTTCCTTCTAAATTACCAGCTATTCTTTGATTTTCGACTTTTTAGGGCACTTTTATATAATCCTTCATGGTAGTTTCATTTTGATCGCAGCTGTAACGAAATTTTGACTCCAATGGTGAAGGTTTGCTGGTAGGTACTTTTGACACTATTTCTATGCTTGCAGGAGCATCTCCGTTAGTGGAAATGTGGAATATTCATAAGTGCATTTGAGATATAAATTCTTTGTAGCAAACTCTGATATGATTCATGAAAATTCGAGAGATTTTAGATTAGACATCGACCGAACCTGTTAAATCAAATGTTGCTGAACAATGTACATCGAAATCTTCTGTCATTGAAGGAAACTAATCAGCAACATATAATTCTACTGCATTATCTACAAGTTAGAATTCAAATCTTGAGATTAAACTGTTGTGAGTTAAGACAAAGTTACTCGTGCATTCTAACACTTGATGCAATTGTTGATAATAACTGATGGCGTATCTTCTTGCTGCTTTAGTGTTGATAAACTCCACATCGTCTATTGTGAATGGCGCTATTACGGTTTCGAGATCCTCAGAGTAGCAAAGAAGGAGATTTAGATAAATTTGTGCAATATACTTAGAAGAAAAGTAGACATGTGAAACTTACGAGGTACTACCAAGTTAAGAGTTATTGTGCCACTGCGATGCTAAGCATTTTAATTTTTAATTCTGAATTTCGTGTTCGGAAACTGGTGTTAGCTCGGCCCAAGTCTTAAGTCTACCGCGTAGCTTTTGGTCTTCGGTCGGGTAATTTCTGTTATGTGAGGATAGGACTTCATTGGAAACATCTTTGTCGTACACGATCTGTTTTGTTCTTGTATATATGATCGACCTCCACATGAGATGTGCCTGTACGAGTCTTTATGTCTACCGCCATTAGCTATCTTTTTGAAAAGAAGTCACCATGAAAGAGGAGTGTGGTGCACAGGAGTCCTGCAAGTTGATTTCTGCGCTCTCTCGATTCAAACTTTCAATATTCGTATCCAGTTTCCAAAATCACAAGGTATTTGCGTTCCACGTAGCCGACATTGAGACGACACACATTGAAGATGTGTGGCTTGATGACCAATTATACACCTAGTAAGAACAACCACTAGAAAGCATAGGCACAAGAAAATAGACTATGAAACATTGTATGCAGACATCAAAGCGTTACACTGAGTAACACTCCGGAAGATATTTTGAACTGCGACATGGACTTTTCTCCCAGGCCATTGTCATTAATATTGTCTGCAGCAATAATCAGAGTCGCTGGTACAAGAAGCTCATGACATTATGCATATACCTCAAAACAGCTGATTCACGATGAGGATACGCATTGGTTCATTAATATACTAGAATTCTCGCTTCCATGAAGTGGATTATGGGTGGACGTTCAGTAAAGGTACCGCGCAAGCACACAGAACCAAAAAATCGCACACTATGTCTACTGCAAGATTCATATCCGTCAATTGAGATTTAGTGCTTGACAAGGTGACATCATATCGCCAAAAGCCGTTTATTGCTGCACTGGAGTGAATAACGAATTGCGGGAGCAATAAAAGGTGCTACTTATCAACGAGAAATTCCTGATAAACTTTCGATCCGTGGATGATATCGTTACCTTTTCGACGAGCACTAGGATATCAAAGAAGGTTTTCTTGGCACAAATCTTTAATCACGAGTCATCCGGTGTCGGGGTCGAGTGGTTCGTGTGATGCTCGTCGCGGTGCGCGCGATCTTAACTCCGCACGTCAACACTCTCCGGCAGTTGATAACGAAGGCCCTATGGAAGGCCATAATTAAGCTATCCTCTCCATGGCAAGGAGATGTGCTTAACCAGTAGTCCTTGACGTTCAAGACGAAGCTGAAAAACTAATTGAATATTAGGAGTGCTGCGATCGCACAGTGAAAAAAGCACTGTGAAGACGGATCAGCAAGGTGCTAAAAAGTTAGAGGTAGTAATTCCTTGTACGTGTAAGCAGTACAAATAAAATGCGATAAACGGTAATAGACCGTTCCAGTCAACTGAGAAGAATGTATGAACGCACGGTGTTGAGGGACAAGTTATAGAACAAGTATGGAAAGTGCAATGAAGATGGAAGAAAATGTCTTCTATGTCATGGAGAATATTTCCTATGATTCCATTATTATTATTATCGTGCAAAAATAACGCGAGCCTAAAAAAATTAAAAGATGAAAATTTCGTGCAAATTGTCTTTCAAAATGTTCAATTATAAAAAAAACAACTATTTGACTTCATCTTAATTTCTACAGGACTTTTATACCTCTTTTTATCTTCATTTCAAAGTTTTTTCTTTCGTGAACCTAATGCTCTTATATCATTTATGTTCGTTCTCCTTCGTTGTCAAATTCTTTTTGTACCAATTTTTTTCATTATTCAACATATGTAGATAGCTAAAAAAAGAAAAACTTAAGCAAAGACAACAAAGCGATGCTTACTATGGAGACGATATGACTTCAAAAAAGGCATGTTACCTCGTCTCTGATTTTCATCGAAATCAGTTTCTTCTCGAAAACGACGAGCGATAGAGCGGCGAGAAGCATGATGATGCCATGACCGGAATCGCCGAACATGACGGCGAACAGAAATGGAAACGAGATGATCGACCATGGTGCTGTAAGCGTTATAGAATCACATTCACATGTTGTTGATATATTCCTTTCAGTTTCTCCTTCTGTAGTTATATTTATCACTCAGTTAGTCATTTGTCATCATCTAAACAACGGGTCTAATTTGCTAACTTGATTTTCTATTTCAATAGATACGCGTGACCATTATGTTTATGAAATATTTCATGAACAGGTTCATAGAACGCACATAAGCATGGGCAATATCAGCAATATTCTGATCACCATATTAATCCGCAGACTCATCCCGATGCACTGATTTTCATATTCACCAATTGGTTCAAAAAATACTGCTCAAAAGCGCATTCGTTCGCCTTTCTACCGTACAAGGAGATTGTCACCGTAACGATCAACAGGCTCACCAGCACGGTCTTCGAAGTGCTGTTCATCAGCGCGATTATCAGCAGATTCACCAGCTCGCTAATCAACAGGCTCATCTTCAAGGCCTCCAAAGTACTTACCAATATGGTAATCAACAAGCCCATCGACATTTCCATGAGCCAGTGGACAGACGAGTTTGCCAGTGAGCTCGCCATTCTACTCAACAAGGTCTTCCATTTTGTGATAATATGTTAGCTATAGGACTCATTCTCATTATTACGAAGAAGTGCAGATTCAATGCAAAGAATATCAAATTTAGTTCAACGTCTACTATGAAGGGGTGCAGTGACCGAGTGGTTGTGGTGTTGGTCAAGGAACATGTGGAAGCTAGCTAATTAAGAGCCTACTATGACAATTTGGTTGAAAACTTGAAATCGCAGAGAACAAAGGGACTGACAAAAATATAGTGCTGTAGTAACTTGCTTGTTTTTGTACGAATTGCAAAAGTTCTGTATTGTCTTTTTTGATCTCTCTTAAGCAGCTGTCATTTATAACGTCACATTTGCTGAGGCTATTTCCAAGAATGGATTCTTGCTGTTTTTGTTTCTAAGATGTCTAGGGATACAAATTCGAAAACTCGAACTACTTGCAGATTTTTCGACACTTCTAATTCACGATAGAAAGAGCTCTATGCGGCGAGGTTCAAAGCAGAAAACAAAAGACCAGAAGAGATTAAAAGATCAATGGAGCTTTTCAAAGAGCAAACATATATTTGAGTTCTCTAAAACTTGTGCTGTGGCTTGATTATGCACTCTGTGAAAGGAGTTTTGTCCAGCAAGATATAAGCGATATAAGAGAAAAAAGTGCATGGTTTTATAAAACATGAATTTATTTTGAATGTTACAGCGTTATGAAGAGTGTTTCGAAGGATCAGTGACGTAGAGCTGTAGCCTCAAGTCTCAGCTTTCGAATGGTTGCTAAAACTTCTATGAAAAGTTCCTCTTAAGCGGAAGAGATCGGTTTTTCATTTGCTCTATCCACATTAGAAAGAACCATGCCATTTTTTTCAAACTTCGGCGTGAGAATTGAAAAATTCTCTACGATTTCCTTCATCAGAACTTGTTCAGTGTTGATATATCTTCTTCAAAACGATGGCTAACGTTCCGGTCACTAGTGCTTTCTTAAAGGCTGGACAAGCCATACATCCAACTAATCAATTAGCAATTTTCGTAATTCAAAGTCCACCTTCTATATGAGGCTTAAACTATGAGCATTTGTACGAGTGCTCAGGCAATCCAACCTAATCATTCTCAAACTTTTGTAATTTTCCTAAAAAACCTTAAGGGTCTTCTGCACAGACGTTTTGGCTCATACCCCAGGAATCTCACTACCACCTCAAGTTCGTTACCGTTTTACCTTTCTGTTTATTAAAGTTCGGTCTATGTATTCTATAATGCGGCCACAAAAAAATTCAATAATGTATTAGTTACCACGTGTTACACGAGATCAGGTATTTTGTATCTAAACTCATGCAGCCTCCGCTAATACCGTTAGGCTTGATACGAAATGCACCAACCTCACGAATTTCAGAAAAAAAGCAGTCAGTGAAATGCTCGACAAGCATTCAAGAATACTCTTGAAAAAAATCATTAGTACCAGGTAGTAACTCACCTGGATTTACTTCTCTATAGCTGGCAATGCCGTAGGCGTCGACAATATTCTGAAATCCTTGCGTAAATTTGTTTAACTTGAAATAAGTCGGCGGCATGCGATGTGTTTCCATTTCGTTCAGTACCGCGTGTACAGTCGAACCAGACAGCTCCTACAACGTGATCTTTACGACTACCGAGTCACATTCCCCTCAAGATACGTAGATTCATTTCATTATTTCTACTACGGTAGACAAGCCCCACATTATCACTCTCATTTCATCCACTATACCAATCAATTTGACCATTAATGAACCGGATTAGGGTTACCCTTTTATTATACATTAGGGTTACCTTTTTATTATACAATGAGATAACAAATCAATAGTGCCTTTTGGATGAAAAAACTCACTGCGCCTCTATGCAGAGCCATTCCCACCGACGGCAAATCGACAGTGGGCACCCAACATTCGGCAATTAGACACTTCTGTGTGACATCGACAGAAAACATGTTCAAAGTGTGAAAAATCGACTTCAATTTTAGCAGCTGCAATGCGAAAATATACAACATCGTTACAAAGCTAAAACTTAACGTCACACATGTATTCATTTCAATGCATTTGTTGTGAAATATCTATGCGATTGTAGTGTGAATCTGTGTCACTAAAGTTTGCAGTTCTCAGCATTAATGAACGAAGATGGAAACGGAAACTTCTCGCCATACGCCATAACATGGAATTAATAATGGAAAAGCTTTACAGTAATCTTTTCCGTTTCAGAACCCCGTCTCGGACCCCGCACTAGAGATAAACCATTTGGGATTCTACCATTTGAAGCTCGAGTTGCGATCGAAAGTACGATGAAAGGCGCAGCTCCAAGACCCGATAACATCACTCTGATTTTGTGAAAGCTGGAGGCCATAATTTGCATGTACTTCTCGCAACACATATGATATCTTTCGTAGTTATCGCCCGATTTGGTCATTGAGTGTACTCTACAAGACCTTCACAAAAATCATCCTTTTGCGCATATCGACGATTTTGGATGAAGAACAGCCAACTGGAAAAGCAGGACCGTAAGGGATTTTGCTGCATGGGCCACATCCAAACGCGTCACCGGGTCATTGAAGTCGGTCGGCAATACCATATGCCCTTATTCTAACCTTCATCGATTATAAGAAAGCGTTTGATAGTGTCGAAGCGAATTCAATTCCAGGGTGTGGACTCGTCCAACATATGACCATTAACGGAATAATATCGCAACTGAAGCACGAAGAAACGGTTTTTCTATGTACCCCTCATCATATCCATCGGAGAAGAGATTCGACGAAAGACACTATCACTTCAATGCTGTTTACCACCGCAGCGCAGTGATGATGAAGTCGCTCGATTGGGAAGGAAAAAGCGTACCCATTGATGGCATATTCCGACCAAACTTTCGTTTTGCCAACGAAATCGTCATATTTTCGAAGAGTACCAGTGAAACAGAGACGGTGCTCAAGGAACACAACGGAGAGGGAGAGAATATTGGGCCGTGCATAAGGCGGGCAAAGACATGGTTCTTGAAGAATCTATGGTGCGAAGGTGAGCATAACAAATTGATGGTTTTCTTATCAAGGAGACCATCTCGTACGTATGCTCTGTACGTTCAACCAACATGAAGAATATTATAAAGGAGGAACTATACAGAAGGAGGAGAGCAGCATGGGCCACATTTTGACTCAGAAAGAAGCCATCGACCAAATAACGGACTTTAAGCTGTGTGTTTCGTCTTTTTCAATCAGCAGCCCTTCCACCGCTCTGCTATGCAGCAGATGCACGGGCTGATGCTTGATCACATCAAAAAACTGCATATCACTCACAGGGACACTTGGGCGAAATTTCGTAGAATGCAATCGACATACGAAGTCTAGCCAGCTTGCGTAGCACAGATCATCAAAATTTATCCCATCTCCAGGATTCAGAGAAATTTACATCCACAGCGAAACACAGAAGAGAGGGTATAGAGTAAGAAGATCAGGTAACAGATGGACAAAGCGAAGCATAGAGTGGACTCCATGTGGTTACACCTGGCTCCGAGGGCGACCACCACGCGTAGGGCAGACAAGTTTGTAAGAATGATCAATCAGCTGTACTAGCAGCTATCGATATCTTACAGACCACGGTAGAGAACTTGCGCCAGTCGCCATGTTCGAATCAAACCACAACCATGAACGACTATCGCAGGAAGAAAGGAGTGGAAAATGTGCTGGCGTCCGCACAATTAATAAAGACGGACCGTCCAAGTATTCAAATAAGTACGTACCAAATCACAAACATCTGAGTTGATAATTAATCTCGTTGTGTCTACTGATCGAAATCACCACAAAACCTCTCTGAAGATCGAAAGACTGCTTCAAAAACCACGAACTTTCTGAAACACTCAAAATGGCTTTGATTGTATGAAATGCTTGGAAGAATTCCCAAGTTGCTAATATACTGCACACGCCAATGTTGAGAACTATCATTCCTTATAAAATAGGAAGGAAAAAATAAATTTTAACCAAATAGTGAATTGAAGCGCAGAAAGCGGTAGCTAGCATTATCGTAAAAGCATACAGTGTGTGGTCACAAGTTCAATTCTGCACAAATCATGTGATTTCTCTTCCTCTCCGAACTTATGAAACTGGATACCAAGGTTCTCCCATGTAAGCCCTATTCGGTACACAAGGTTTTGGCCTCTTTTGTAGACTTCGGAGTCCGTTACCACGACTATCTTAAGATTTTAGGCAAAAATCTCGACGAGCACTGCAAGGTCAACCACGAAAAAGAGCGAAAATGTTCAACTGACTGCTTAATCCACACACAAATCCGAATATCTACGCAGACAGCGATTGCAAAAGAAGCAAATGAATGAATTGCTGGAATTAGCACAACATGTGAGCATGGGCAAATGAAAAGGAGAGTTTTATCGTACAAATGAAGGTGAAAAAATAGTCGATACACTCTTAATCGACTTTGGCGAATGGTCGAACATTTTGGGAAGGAGAAGGACTCTGTACGTACCATGACCGCCCATTTTTTTACGCTTAACGACGCAGCAAAGACGACTTTACGACGATGTTCCATTGTCTTATTAATGACATTTTGCAGATCGTTTATCTGAAATTAATTTTTTCAATTGTTGATGGCAGTGATTTATGATGTGTAAACTCATTTTTGAGAAAAAGATGCAAAAGCAAATCAATCCTTACCTGGCCGTTGATTTGAATGAGAAGTTGAGCACGCTCATTCGGATTCTCCGGACAATTATAAATGCTTCCTTGAAATCTGAGAGAAAATTTTCTTTCAAGTGCTGATATAATTAACGCTAACTAATGCTAATATTCATGAATCTTCAGAGAGCAAATCATCACTCACCCGTTACAGATCTTTTTCACTCTTGCACGAAGCTGTTCACCAGAAAAAAATAAAATAAACACCGATTTTTCGTCGGTCTCATGCCGCTGGAAACAATTATCGGTCAATTGCCGATTAATATCAGCACTCTGTCAACGTCATATCATACCTATTCACTTCTTTCAACTTTTGAGTTTCATCCATTTACTGGTCAAATCAGTGGCAAAATTAGAAGAGGTTCTTTGTAAACGTTTATCGCGGTTGATGCTTTGTCACCTGGCTTTCTTCTATATAGCAATGATTCTAGACGAGTTCCTAGAGCAATGACTTCCCAAAAAATGAGTCTATGTAGCAGCAAGGAATAGAATTTACAGTTACGGAGGATTCACAAATAAAGGAACCTGACGCGTAATATCCCCGGATTACGGGACGATTATGAGTCTTTTATACTGTGCACTATCCTACTTCATTTGGTGACGATACATCCTGTAGCACTCAAAGTAAGATAAGATGAGGATCAAAGCAATATGTGATAGAAAAAGTGACACTGGTAGATGCGGCTTCATTCATGTTGTACATCACTCCACTGGATAAGATAGAATACAATTATGGTGGCGTGATGTCCAAAGAATAAGTACTACGAACAAAGTCGAATTATTAGTAGTGTTGAAAGGCAAGGTGCTGAAACACAGCCACAATGAGATTTTTCCCTTACACAAGCGCCCGTCCTCGGAAGCACTGCATGGATCCCACCACTTCGATTCGTTTTTCGTCATCCATCCTCAACGAACCTGTCGAAATTTGTTGCAGTGGGGGTTCGCCTGTTACTTAAAAACTGTCATCTGTTTCACGAATGCGGCTAAATGTTGGACGTCGACTCCTCGTGTTATCTTGAACTAGCCAAGCTAAGAGCTCTTAGAATTATTGCAGAAAATGATCTGTTTTCAGACAGGTCTGACTCCGGTTTTCCAAATTCGAAGGTTTGAGAGGCCTGAGAGCTCAAAGCGCGGTCGAACCAGCACGCTGTTTGTGATGAGCAGTATTACTACCATTGTGCTAATCGCCTCCCATAGTATGGTTTTATAGGCAAAAAGTAGTACTCTACTGCATCCAGTTCCTGCAACTGCTGCTGTTGATCTGTGATCAGAGTACAGCAGGTTGCTCATCCATCTATACACAGTCACACTAGGTGCAAACTATTTAGCCTAAACTGCTCCATAATCAGCTCAGCTATTAATAAGCCTATGTCACAACTGAACTGGGCAAGCTACTAATAGTTACTCCTCTGCTAAAATCTTCTAGAGATAAAGTGCCCCATAAATCTATTCGGTTGAATGAAAAAATATTTCCGTTTTTACTAAAACGGAAGTCCAATCGTAGTCATATTTACTTCAAGGACTTATTCTTACCTCAAGCACATCCACTCTTTCGGCAATTTCAACAGTTCGTACGAAAACCTTTCCACGACAAAAACGCCATATGAAACGCTCGAACGCAATCACCTTATGGCGACTGATGACACCAGTGATGAATCTAAAAATGAGCGTACGGTATGTCTTATTGACAAGCACTATCTCCGTCTATACCCTCAATGCACCCAAAGTGACGTAATAATGTGAGGCTTGCATCTCTTGTCGCACATTCCTTTGAAATTTCGATTGTTTTAGCGCTCAACAAATATTAAAGGGAGATTGATGATTAATCAAGACCTCACTAGGCGTGTTATGCCTCATCTTCCTCCGAGAAAAAACATTCATTACATATATAGCTGTATTTCATCAGCTTAGAGTGCATGCAATATAGACCATCGTCTTATAAATATTGTCAATCCGATTTTGGTGCTTTCAAAATGATAACTATGATACCACGTTACAGGAGAAAAACAAAACCAATCGTGTACTTGCAGAATTTCACCCTATTTTCTGCCTAATTCATTCCTAAATGCAGGGTATGGTGTGAAATATGCCCACGAGAGTGCTAAGATACGATTAGAACCTAGATTTAGAGGTGACTTCGAAGCTTTTCTCGCTAAGTTCTCCACTACCTCATGGAAACCCGCAATCACAAACATGATTGGGACTAAACCTAAGATTTTAGTTCGTACTCTTGATTTATTCACGATTTCTACATGCACGTGCTTACCTTTCGTTTCGAGTATTTTTCTTAATACCATGATCACTATTCAATATGGCTGATAATAATTTTTGAGCCATGCTTGTGGTCTCTTATAGGGTAACTTATAGAACTTGATTCATGTCTTGGCTGGCATCGTTAAATAGAGAGAGCAATCGAGTGTGCAACAGTTTCCATTTAGTGCTAATATCAATTAATGAATCGCGTAAAATGTTTGTAGGGTCCTACTCTTAGTTAGGGGCTGTGTACCCTCGAAAGGATTGGCTAACGGAATGATACTTCCCGACTGATGAGGCTGTCAAGGTCGAAGTCCGTGTATTGGGTTCTATAAGTCACCCTTTAACAGACCACATGATGGCTCAAAAATAATAATTACGCATACATGTGCTTATATTTCTCCTTGTGTTGTAGGTGTGTATACTCACGAACATGCGTGTTAAAGATTGTACATAGATCCACACAGTTAATCCAAGTGGTTGAGAACTGTATAGAAGTCTGATTGAGCTTATCTCCAACAAATATATCCCCTTTTCGTACCCTCATGTATGCGTCATCTTGAGATTCTTTCCACTTATCGGAATCGGAAGATAACGGTAGTTATGAAACTTTATAGTGCAATAGTGAGAAAACACGCATCTTGAACCTTGACTGAACTTGGAGATCAGCATGAAGGAGAAATAACACAGAAGGAGGAGAGCAGCATGGGCCGCATTCGGGCCTCTCAAAGGAATCACCAACAAAATAGGAAACACCAAACTGAGTGCTCACTTTTTGAATCATCGATTCTTCCAATGCTCTGCTATGCAGCAGAGAAACGAAGTGATTCGTCAACCTCGTCAAGAAAACTCTGCATCATCTACAAGGGTATTTGAGTGAAATCTTCTAAGTTTAATTGACGCTCATAGCGTTTAACCAGTTTACGCAGCTCAGATCTTCAAAATCTATACCATGCTCATGATCCAGAGGAATTTACATCAATAGCGGAACACAGACTGGTTGGTCATATGGTAAGAAGAACATATGACAGATGGACGGAAAATGAAGACTGGATTCCACGAAAATACTACCTTAACCGAGGACGAGCATGTATATACACTTTGGGCGGACATGCTCGTAAGAATAATTAACCAGCTTTAATGGCAGTTGCCGATGTTTTACCAGATCATGGAATGAGACTCGCACCAGCCAGTCATACTTGAATGAAATCATCACCATGGTCTATGATCGCGCGACAAAGAAACGAGTGGAAAATGTGCTGGAGTTCGCACAATTTATGAAAACGAGTCGTCCAAGTATTGAAGTATGTTTATGCAGCTCACTGGTCAGATGTGTCTCTACGATGCACATACTTGCTAGCTCGATTCCCATCTACTAGTTAAGCTCGTCAACTTCACGTGGTCAGTAAATCATAATCAAATCTGTCTCTCGAGAGATGCTGGTTTGCATGAATCGTTAGATTTCGCAAGTTATTATGCAAGTCAGATTGCATTTAATCACTTCTTAGATGTCCGTTGGAGTCGATCGATTGAAGCCTACTCAATGATTCGGTCTTAGGATCAATTGCTTGATCTGTTTAGACTTTACATAAAAATACTCCTAACACACTCTTTCATAAAATACACCAATCTCATCACAACGAACTTTGGTAAAGTACTCTGTGGTTACCATCTTGCAGAAAACATTAGTGCGAGAGTTCTCGTAAAAAGTTGTGTTGATAATCCCAAGTTCGTGCGATCGCAGTCAGGTTAGCTCTGACGTTACAATTATAAGGTTTGCCAATGCTGCTTGAGTCACATGAAGGTTGCAGAAAGGCTCACTTGAGTTCATTCTCATCGCGGCGCTCCTTCTCAAAGTCGGTCTTGATTCCGATTGTAAACGGGCCGGCTTCGCCTCTGGACGCCTCGCTAATCGACACTGCTGCATCTCGTTTCGTGGCATGAAAAAAGTTTATTTTTCTTTGGCATGCTTTATTACTGCTAAAAATGGTCTTCCATAACAAAATATTCGACCAATGAAGATATTATAAGCATTATATACATATTATTATTATACATATATTGCGGCACATATTATACTTTAGTACTTCAGATGTAACAAAATTCCTTAAAAAAAACAACGTTGTCAGATTCAATAGACAGTAGAAAGAATGAAGGGATTGATCTACTTTCCAGAGCTTTCGTTTCTTGAAAATTACCAAATAACCGACGCCTCAGCCCTATATCGATTTATCCATTGGCTTTTTTTATATAAAACACTTCTTCGTAGGCATTTTTGTAAATACTGATATTTTATCTTTACAAATGCCAAAGTATCACTGAAGTAAATTCCGTGACAAAACTTTGTAGCTTACCAAATAAAATGTGCGTCGATTATAGATCCCAAAAATTAATAATAGATCGATGTCTCCAACCAAAAATGAGTCTGGAGCATATGATAAGTAATATCAGCAGAAGCTTTCGACTTCCAAGTAAGCTCAAGATTATTTGAAACGTTCAAAAAAACAACTGGTACAAAATCATTTGCATTAAAATAATTTGCCACTTGCATTATAAAACGCTCTAAGCTTTCGCTCTCTTCCTTGTTGTACCTCGTCGTTTTTCACCACACTTTTCCTCTCACTTTCTCTTCAATCGCTTGAAGCTTCTATTGACAGAGGGAAATTATTTCTCATGCTTTATCATCTCACGTGGACGGCGTCAAGATAACGCGTAAAGACTAAAAATTGGTCTTTGAACATTTCCGATTAGGTAGAGCAAGAGAAGCGAAGAAAAATGATATGAATCAAAACGTACGCTAGATTTATGTTCTATAAAAACAGCATTAGAGAGGATAAGAACGATAACCGGTACTAAGAATTAGGATCATATAAATATTCGAAATATCAGAGATTTCGATAGAATATGGAAAATCCCACACATTAAAAAATCGTTTGCACTGTCGAAAAGTATATTTATCAGTATGGAAAGAAGCACAGTGACTCGTTGCCTGTACGTCTACCGTTAACGCTTCACCCTCTCATTTCAATCCAACCGAACTGTCAGTCTGAGCTAGATTGACTGACCAAACTGGCAGCGAAATGTTGCTCTTAATGAGATTTACTACTCTATACACATCTAGTTGTAGTTTTTAGGTGCTTCATTGATTAGTAGTGCTTTCACAGAGTATGGGGTTTTGGTAAATCTAGCCATTTTTCTCAAAATTCTGGATAATCAGCGATTTCTTATGTAGCTTATCTTTCTTCTTAAAACTTCATTAGAGCACACTAAAAAGCCACACATTTTCGGTCATAGTAGGCAACTTCAGATGTGCTAGAACTTTACTGATTTGTTAGATGGTCTACTTACCGCATCTAATAGGTGGCGAACGTGTTCAAGCACTTCTTTCATCTCTGTCAATTGAACATAATTTCTCATTAGTTGCTTAGAACTGGCATTGATCGATAACAGTTCTTCCTCGAGTTTTTCGAAATTTGTCTAAAGACAATTAGCGATTTTTCATAGGTAACTAGATCAGTTCAAAAAAAAACAACTGAAAAACACATCCGCTCTCACAGTAACGGAGAAATAGAAATATAACGCATGAAACCCATGTTAACTAGGGAGAATCTCTCTCTTTTGCGATCACATGCAACACGTTTTCCCATTAAATATGATAGCCTTAGATAAAAGCCTAGTTCTAGATATTTTTTGAAAGAAAAAACGGAACGCTGTCATAAATTTTTGAAGATACCTGGGGTGCTTTGCACGATTATTATTAATTTTTATGTTTAGAGAAGCGCAATTTGAGAATGACATGAGCGCTGCTGTCCATGATTCCGAAGGATCAAATTACTGATAACTCATCAGATAACGGTTTTTATCGCTCACTGGATGATGTTCTGAGTTGCTGAACTTATTGAAGCAGCAGCGCCCTTTGACTGTGCTTGTATTTGCCACCATCAATACAATTCTCACGAAATCTTGCCCTATGTGGAATTAGCAAGAGCTTGCGCTCCCCACCTCCATTTCCGTTATATTCCTCGGCTGTGGCGCTGGGATGTGCTCGTCATAGTCCTTGATGTCGACCCCATCCTTTAACACTTCAGTCTCAATAAAGCCTAAAGACATTTCTGTTTTGAGAAATCCTTATTGTATTGTATATACTATTTTTAATGTCATTTAGAATCAATCAAAATGACATTACTACTGTCTTACATAATTTCCTTTCCATTTCTTCACATCGACGAATCTCATTGACAAACTTTCTCTGATACGGATTGAGTTGGGCATTCAACTAAAGTTGACAGTGCCATATAATATTGTAGTAACTAGCAGAAATGTACATAAAGAAAATGAAAACGAGATTTCTTACATCTAAAAATTGAACGAGTCCGAGTTCACCTAATTCTGAGACGCAGTGGTAGCTCGAGTCGGCTTGTAAAAAGATCTGGCAGAAGCTCATCAACTCTGATCGATAGATCGAACCCATCTCGTAGTTGGCAGCTTCTGCTCTAATAAACAACTGATGAACAAGCGCATTATAATTTTTTTGAGTTTCGAAACAAAATCGTATCCAGAAATACCACACAAAATAACATGAAGTAAATTGAAAGTAGCTCAATAAAGGGTCTAAACGTTGGAAATTTGTCGCGTAAGTATCCATACGGTTTTCACCACGATTCAAACGATCCTTTAATTTTACATTATGACCTATTCCAATCAAAACGCTAATTTCTGTGCTATTTTCTGCCTTTAAAGTATCATAAAAATCAAAAGCGACATTTCTGAAATTCATGGCCAAGCAAGCTGGCAGATAGAGGTGGAAAAATTCTGTCTTTTTTTTACTGCTGCAATAATGGGCAGACCACAAGCTTCAAATGGAATGGAAAAATGACCTTGCATTCGTTTACAACTAAGTTGATAACAATCAGTGAAGAAAGAATGGAGCTGCAATTTTGCGTTGGGAATGTCGTGGTCAACATCATCGTCGTCATCGACGATGCTTGATTAAGCCCACTGTTAGGTCATTCGACGATGGTTTAGATTTCCGCCATTGCAACCTCACACCAATGCACCAAGATGCACAAAAAATGCGAGATGAAAGGCATCCGTTATCAGGGCTATTTTTCTCTCAGATAAGTTTTTTTAGACATTCCAAAATTATGGAGACATTGACAATCATAAGCTATTCCAAGAAAGAATCGTTATGGGTTGATGAGTTGACTGACTACTACCGGTGAATGGAAGCGATATGAATGCCACGGCCGCTATCAGCACCACAATGCACTTTTGTGGGCCTCGAAGTTGATTATCTCACTTCATGCTGTCAAACACAACACAGACAATAGAACGGAACGCACCTGTCGCATAATTTGCCGAAACGGTCAAAGTCATCATTTAATGACTCGTGATTAGGGCATCAAATGCCCCCTTCCCCACTCCCCCCTCTCCTCCCTCTTCACTCCCTTCCTCCGTCTACTGTCGAGTGAGTCAAAAGGACCAAGAGGGTGCCGTCATTGTTAACATCTATTCCTCTTGCATAAAATAGTGGCCCATAAAGTTCGGTTCGCTCCAAGGATCCGCTGAGCTTTCTGTCTTCATTCAAGTTTTTTTTCTTTGCTGTCTGGCGTGTTAGTTGCTTTTATAAGACTTTTCCACCGTCTTCTGCAGCTTCATCATGGATTTTTCACCTTGGGCTTTTCAGCAGAAATATTTCGCCATTCTTCAGATCTCGTGGCCTAGGCGCACTGAGCCTCCCTCCACTGTTATGTCCTCAAGTGGTAGCAGAGTTGTCTGAGAGAATAAACAGACTGACTCAATAATTTGTTGTGCCCTTCAAAGTTATTCAGCAGGTCAAAAGTACAACACATCATTTTTTAATAAGGCGCGTTGAAGTCGAATACGTGGTGCATCACTACAGAATTGATAAACGCCGGAAGCTTTCTTCTTTTATCTGCTTCTTTTAGCCAACTTCGCACATTAGTGTTAGCGATGCCAAGCCTCAGCGTGATATTACACACAATTTTCAACAGTGATCCGTGGCCAGTTGCGAAAAATTAGCAATGTTTATATTTGGAAATTGGTAAGAGATATCTTACCTCTCAGACCTCTAGCCTATCTATTAGCATCAAAATGGCGTGAAAACGAATAATGATTCGTCCCTGAGCGCCTCCGAAATTATCTTATTCAAACTACTGAGAAAATGGATTAATTGCAACATCATGATGTTACTAGCAGTGGAGCAGCGCTGTTCATTTCCAAAGCTCTTACCCTTTGAAGCTCCTCAAAAAACCTAGTATCGTGAAATCGTTGGAGATTTCATGGTCAATATCATTGTTGATCTCACGATCCCTTTCTGCAATCCTTTGTGTTTCGCTCATTTACACAAACAGAAATAACGCAATTGTTCACGTTCTAAACAAAAACAAGTATTGTCAAGAAATTAAAGCAAACATGATATAAGTGACTTTCCGAGCAATCTAATATCAACACAAATGAGCTCTGCCAAAATCAATCATGTTATATTCGGATGGCTTTTTATTCGCAAAGAATAAAAGCACCTAAATCATATAACAATGTTTTTTTGGGGTTTGCTGATCTACCTAGGTTCTATTCTAACCACATTTAATGCCAAATCTTGCTAATTTAAACACATCATTGGTGACGTAGAAAGCTAACTATAAAACTCGTCAAGCAGCATATTACGGTAAGGCTTCGTTTAGCGACCATGATGCGGCAACTAAAAACATATTTAGCACCAAGAAAGCTCTGAAGATTTTCCACCAGCTTTGATTTGTTGCCTGAGAGATGGCAGAAATGTGTTCATGCCGACGGCACATACTTTGGATAGTGTTGTCGCGCAATTCTAATTACTTCTGCTTGAAAAATTTGGTGCTTATTGCTCTAATGCTAAAACTTACCAGAAGACCTTATATTTGATCTTCGTATGAAAACTTAACCTTGATTGACTAAATTTCCTTTTCTGTGCAGCTCTATCAAAATGAATATCAAAACACGAGCGGAATAATTATTCAAAACAGTGTATGAAATGGAATACAAAGTGACGCAAACCATGCGAGCCATCGCTCCAGGTTCCCAAAGAGTACCAGATATGCGTCGATTGTCGAGTGAAGGATTTCTATTTTCTCGGCTCTTTACTTTTCTGAACTCGACTTTATGTGGCTACGACGACCCACGTCGCAAGAACAAGCGGCTATATACGTGCACTTGAATTACTACGGCTCTGAAGAAGAACAAACGCCGAAACGTTAGTCATCAGTTTACGCAGAAAGTTTCAATCGCTTTACGCACTAATGCTTTAGATTCCTTAAAGAAGACGATGATTTCTTTTTCAAACTCTTCCTCGCTATGTGCCTGTGCCCTATGCGTGCTTATTGGCACATGAGTCAACCTCAGATTTTCCGATTAGAGATTCTTTCAACAGTTCAGAATGGCCTATCCGTATAGCAATGTATTCCTTCTCGCACACTCGACATGTGATCAGATACACCAACTTTCATCTCACGCAATTACCTCCCTACTGTTAAGGACGGAATATCTGGTGTCTTAAAGTGTGCGTTGGTATTTCAACCACTGCTGCCGATCTTTCGAGAGGACTCCTTCTCAGAGATGGCATTATAGTTGTGCCTCTTTCTTTCAGTGATATGATGGAAGAACAATATAGTAATGACTCTATCAAATATTTATTTGACTAACAGATTGCAAAAGTTTACAGATTGAGAACTGGGTGAATTAGTCAAGAGAATAGCAGAAACAAAAACCACAACGGTTAGGTGGCTTACACGTAGGCCACCAAAAGGATAATTGCGGCTTGTGAGTGCATCTGAAGTTTCGTGTTTTGCTCGTATCTCAACATTCTTGTGATTTCATTTGATATTGTGCCCTAAGATGAAAAAAGAGTAGGCTGTGAATAAAAAATAAACAAAGAAAAAATTTATACAATGTTAAAACAAATAACTAACATTCGACAGTGTTGACACTGACACCGAGTACTCCAAAAATGAATACACAGAGTTTGAAAAACTTAATTCTACTGAAGAAGAAATTCGAAAGATGTACAACAGAGGGAATGAGATAAGCAAAATAAAAAAACGTGGCTTCGACAATCACATGAGGAAATTACTGAAAAGAAAGCTGTAGTTTGTCATACATCATATAATCCACACAACTTTAGGGAAAGTAAAGGTTAAGGCTATGCATATGACTAAAGCATGAGTTGTCATAGAAAAGCAGAATAAAGTAAATTAAAGCGAAATACATACTGATTACTACTAATTACCACTTAGTAAAATGTATGTGCAGTGCCGATATTTCGGACATCACAGACAAACATTTGTTAGAGAATATTTCAAGATGCTATCAAATCAAAGACTTTTCCTAATTTTATGTAGTAATAAGTAAAAGTGTCAAGACAAAATACAGAAAAAGGAGAGCTCCGATAGTGGAGGTATCACCTCACGTGGGTCTCATGCAGTGACTTTAGAAATGAAATAGGATTATCATACTTTCTCCGATTTATGAGCTGTGGACATGGTGGAAGCTGAGTCTCGGGTTCCACTCAAATCCTGTCTTGTCATCGAAGCAGAATATCGAGCCTGAGTCGGACAAATGAGTTTTTTTGCCTCCTCTCAAATGTAAGTAAATGCAACCATATTGACATCGGTATTGATTAAATTTGGACAACCTGGAGATGCTGGGTTCCTGTATTGTTTTTAAACGGTGTCCGTAGCAAGGCCACTAACGCTACATGCCGGACGCTTTGCATCATCCCCTAAAACAATTATAGGCACCTATCCAGAGATACTACAAAATTTTGTGCTTGTCCATCTAAGGCACAGATATCCTGGGCCCAAATTCAGACATACAAATGCCATTGGTGTTGTTAATCTGTCTTGAAAGATATGAATGAGCAAAGAAGTGTTTATGTAGAATATAGAATAATCTCCATCACTGGTGATGCCGCTGTAGAACGCAGGCATGAGCAAAACACTTGACACATTCGCACCTGTTTGAGTTGGCATCTATCATCTATCTTCTATTCATACAGTCAAATTTTGTTTCTCTTTTAAACTCATTCTGGACGGCAAGTGCTATGTACAGCAAAAATGGTAGGTGGGTGCACAATTTTTGTAATTCAATAAAGGGCTCTTTAAACCTCTTGGGAGAATTTTTGGGTTTCTCGTTTCACTTTGATACATAAATTTTTTTCTATGAGCTAGGCTTCTGAAGTATATGTGCGCATGTATGTGAGGAGAAACGCCAGTTTAGTAAGCAATCATACTTTCATGGAATAAATGGATTGTAATAAGTACCAAAGAGGATAATACGATATAGATCCATAAGCTCTAGCATTTTTACTATATACAACCGAGTAGGAAGAATGAAAAGAAATTCTGATATCACGTTTAATAACAATATCGAAGAGCAAATGACAACAGAATACCTTAGGCGAGCAAATAGGCAGTAATTATATAGAGAGAATGCCAAGCTTTGAAGCTAGTTTTGTCAGCAATCTTTTGAGACCCAAACCCTGACTTTCTTCGGTGTCATCGATCGTAATGTATACATATATATACATATATATATACATATATATATATACATGAGTGTATATGCGTATATGTACACATAATAAATAAACATATAGATATGTATAAATGTAACATAACACCACTGCAATAGCACTGATAGTTTTGACTGAAGTTTTTGTGCTACTAGAAATTTAGAGTAGCAGATAGGATGGGCCGACCTTTCTATTGTTGAGAGTTGCAAACACGCCAGCTCAAGTGGCAACAACAATCTCGTTTCCGTTCAAGTTCTTCGTGTCCATTTGTGGAACTCCGGAAAACAAGTTGAACTGACGCTCACTGCATCGAGCTACAACATATGCCGCGATTTTCCAAAGATTCTTGAAATTAATGGTTTTAGATTGATACTTAATTACACCTTCAGGATTTGGCCGACATCTTGCCATCGTACATGTCGCCCTGAACGTGTGACACCAGTGCACCGAGCTACAACATATGCCGCGATTTTTCAAAGATTCTTGAACTTCAATGGTTTTGATTGATACTTAATTACACCTTCAGAATTTTGGCCGGACATCTTGCCATCGTAAATGTCGCCCTGAACGTGTGAGACAAGTGGCCTTTTTGTTATGTCCAATCTAAAACGAATCGACTATTCGCCTTTCTAAACCAGATGATATACATATTTTCATGCCTGGAAAAGAGTACTACTTTATAAAGTAAAAAGAACTGATCTTATGAATGGCTTTTATAACCACTGGCTTACCGTTTATACAAGGTAAAACATGCCCTCTCGACACATTCCTGTGGCGGATGATGAATTCCATAGCCGGTACTAGGTATGGCGGCCGTTTTAACCACTTCCTGTCGGTGCAGACAATAAAACATCTCTCTTGAAAGCCAAGAGTAATTATTATTTAGGTAAAACAAGGTCAACTGCAACACTGTTCTAACCAACCTGATAAAAGGACAGAAATCGCATAGGTTTCCACAAGTACAAGTACCCCATGTGGTACACCTAAGAGAAATGAGTGGGAGAGCAAAAATACAACCTCATGCGGGAATCGAACCCTCGTTTCCATCCTACCCAGAGACGCGCGCTCTATCTCCACACCACCGAGACACATTTGCCCGACCATTCACTCTTCAACATCTCTATGTTAGCTATCAGCCACCAACCTTTAACAGGTTTGGATGGGCAAGCGATTTCGTTTAATAAACGCGGTTGAGCTGACATCCACGGTTAATATAATACTCCGAAACTCTAGTATTTTTACTGCTAGTTTCCGCAGTGTTATGATGTTACTTACATACCTAGGGAAAATGAGTGCTGAATTTCGGAGTATTATTCTAACAGTGGATGTCAGCTCAACTGGGTTTATGAAACGAAATCGCATACCCTACCAAACCTGTACGGGTTTGTGCCTGATAGCTCACATAGAGATGTTGAAGAATGAGTAGTTGGGCAGATGTGCCTCGATGGTGTAGTGGTAGAGCACGCGCCCCCGGATAGGATGATGAGCGGGTTCGATTCCCGTTTGAGGCCGTGTTTTTGCTCACCACTCAATTCTCTTAGGTATATAAGTATCATCATAACACTGCGAAAAAAAGCAGTAAAATACTAGATTTTCGGAGTAGTATATCCCATCTGGCGCAGATTGGAGGCCAACTTTGCATCAAGCATCATCATTCTTCTAACATAAAGATAGAGGCTTTTCAGATTGCAGCGTTAGCGATTCTATGGTAATCGACGGCAACGGGAATGTTTGAGGTGATTGAGTACTCAATTTATTCTGTACAATAAGTCGCGGTGGCCTATCAATGTATCAAACCAGTGCTGCCATCCACTCACATTTATATGGTGCCAATCTACCGACCCTGGCGGGACGAAGAAGGCTTCCTTCGCGGCATAGATACATTGAGCTCGTGTGAGTAGTAGGGCATTTGTGACCACAGCGCCATACGCGTCCCCATACTGACGATTTGTTATATGGGAACGAAACAAACCCTGCCTCTATACCTTAGCTATAACCAATCACCATGCAAAAGATTAATTAGCTCAAAAATTAAGAAATGGTAGACGATAGTTTATATGCTGGTATGTTAAAAACTTCGAAATTAGAAAAACAAGGGCACTAGTAACATCAAACATCTATTAATCTCTTGTGAAAATGGAGTACTTCGCAATGAGAAGATTTAGAAAGATTATCTAAGAAAATACGTAGACAGGATGCGTGGGTGCAAGGTCTGCGAATGACAGATAAGTCGACGTGTGTCTCGGCCGTTAAGACCACATCTTAGTATCGAATGTTCTGCCTGACCGATGTCGCTGTTGTTCAAAGGTTCTACACGGGATCACACCATCGTGTCCTTCGCGCATCATTCCGTTTTTTGCGAAAAAGAGAAAGCCGCTTAATTCAAATAACGAAGTCCCAGAACTACCATAAATTAATATATATGTAAGTCATTAGTCGGCTCCTGGGAAGATACTGCGGCGACAATCGATGAAGAATACGATCGCCTCGTTGAATATCTTCACATTGGCACTGTGAAATCCGAGAGTACTAAAGTCACGCTTGAAGACGAAGAAACGCTTGTATCCGCAGACACTCGAGCTGATACGTCAACGTGAAAGCGCACGAGCTACAGGCAACCGAAACCCTACGTTCGATCTTGAGAAACGCTGCAGAGACGCGATAATGGAAAACCTTAAAGAGAGACGAGATGCAGTTGTGGTAAAAGCTGTAGAAGCTGGGAAGAGCATTCGCATAGCCCAGCGAGGTTTCGCCAATTAAAAGACCAAGATGATTGCACTCCGATGCCCTGACGGGACAGAAGGGCAATGGGAAAATCATCCACCAGTATTATTCGGATCTCTTCGCTAGCCATGTCCTCTCACCGTCATATAAATTAAAAGAGGATGAATATGTCGTTCCACCGGTCTTCCCTTCCAAAATCCAACATGCTTATATCGTCGGTGAAGAATAGAACAACACCCGGTCCAGACAGGTTTACACCAGAACACCTAAAGAACCTGCCGCCAGTTCTCATCAACATCCTGGCTCGGTTCTTCACTTGCTACCTGTCAGAATGCAAGGTTCCTATTCAGTAGAAAACTAGCAAGACCGTATTGTTGTTCAAAAAAGGAGACCTTCACGACAAAGGCAATTATCGCCCAATCTGCTTGCTGTCCGTTGTCTATAAACTCTTCACTCGAGTCATCGTAAACAGGACTGACAGAGCACTGGACCAAGACAGCCATGCGAACAGGCAGGGTTCCGAAAAGGTTTAGTACCATAGAGCACATCCACACGATCACAAGACTCACTGCAGTTTCACGAGAACACAAACAACCACTCTATCTCACTTTCGTCGATCTGAAGAATGCCTTTGATTCACTGAAAACAGAAGCGGCTGTATAGGCTCTGCATAACCAGAGCTTCCCGAGTCGGTACATAATGATCCTTCGTGAACTATATAAAGACTTTCACGACCAAAATATCTCCATTCTACAAAAATGTCACCATTGACGTAAGAAGGGGTTCGACAAGGCGATACAATTCTGCCAAATCATTCACTGCCACCTCTATAAAACGTCATGCGAACATTAGAATGGGACGATATGGGAGTGAAAGTTGACGGTCGACAATTGAACCATCCTCGCTTTGCTGATTATAGTCCTATAACACCAAGCATCACCCAAGCAGAACGAATGTTGACCGATTTCGAAACGCTTGTGGAAAGATTGGTCTTCAGCTAAGTCTAACGAAAACGATGTTCATGAGGAACGGATGGGTTTCAAATGCCCCATTCACGCTCAACGGAACGACAATCTCCGAATGCTCCAGTTACGTCTATCTAGGTCGTGAATCAACATGATGAACGAACTAGCTCCAGAGTTGAGCAGGAGGAAACGAGCGGCTTGGGGAACGCTTAAGAGCATTGAAGATGTAGTGAAGAGGACAAAGAACATCCGACTCCGTGCCCACCTTTTCGACTCGACAATTATCCCTGCCCTGACGTATGCAGCAGAAACCTGGTCGCTACGTAAGCAGGATGAAAGATCACTTGGCGTTATTGAACGCGCAGTCGAAAGGTCGATGCTAGAAATTTACCATATCCTGCAAATGAGAGAAGTTTCGACCAACGTCAGCGATCGAAAATTAGAGACGCCGTTCTACACGCCAGGTTATCGAAAATAAGGTGGGCCGGACACGTGATGCGCTTCAACGACAACCAATGGACGAGAGCCGTACCGACTGGATTCCTCGGGACATGAAATACTCTACAGGAAGACCACTACCCTTTGGTCCATTTTTTTCACGAAAGGTGTAGAAAAACTATATAATGCTCAGCGAATCCCTAGAGCGAGGAGGACCCACTGGGCTACTCTTGCACGTGACAGGGAAAAATGGAAGAATTGCTGGTACCCGGTCGAGTCACTCGACGATGAACGGGACGACAGGTCATACATGTGATCTCAGCTGTTCTTCTGCCAGCCACTAAATGTGATGGAGAGGTGCCCGACATCCTTCTTTTCGTAGTGAGAGAAAAAATTCTTTAGCGTCTGATATGGTGTCTGAAAATTGTCGCCTCATCTGTTGATTGTAAGGTTCCCTCTTATTCTTTGGCATTCCTCTCGTAGTTGAGCAACGTTATGAAAATAAATTTTGTGAAAATATAGTTTTCTGCAAGAGCGCGTGTGGCGTAGTGATTAGAGATCGGCAAACGCGTGATAATTCAACTCTGCGCTCAAGGATCACTAAGCCTTCCATACTATCGCGATTGTTAGTTGGAACCAGATCTTGTCTGGAAGGTTAGTAGCACTATATCTAGTAATTTTGAGTAATACGGAAAATTTTGAGCGTCGAACGGGGTTCGAACCCCACTTCACCCATTCCGCAAGGGTATGCTAACCACCGCACTACGAGCGCCCCTGTTCTGCGATCACATTTTAACGGTTGAACGCACCGGCTTATGACAAATCCCGACCGATGCGTTGTGTTGCAAAAAACCGTGGCAGAAGAAAAGCGTCAGTGGTGCGGTAGCAAGCGCACTCGAAAGGGTGGAATGCGGGCCCAAATTCCAGATGATATCCGGAGCTTTGCACATCACTCAACATCATTGGATATATGAATGTAAAATCATACCAGCGCTAAAGCTGTTGAATAATAAGACCTATGGCTAGCAGCACTGACTCGATATATCGGTAGGCCACTACGAATCATTGTGAAGGCCGGATATGCATTCAATTAGCTCTAAGGTAAATGACTGATTTGTGAAACAGATCAATGTGAACTTTTTAATCGTCTGCTGAATCAAAGAACGTATAAATGAAGCTTTTCACGTTCACCGATCTCACAAAGATACTTCATGCACTAAATCTCATCTGGCTACGTCTAAGATGATTTGATGCAATCTGGCCTTTACAATAACGCGTAGTGGCCTACCGATGTATCAAGTCAGTGCTGCTACACTCCAAGTTCTCAAACAATTCGCCAACTTCGGAGGGTTCAAGGCTTGGTGAGCCTTGAGAGCGGAATAGAGCAGTAAACCACGTGTTTGCCCCAGAGTACTTCTATCCACTGTGCCACACATTACAGCTCATTACATGCTCGCCAAGTTTGTAGCTCCCTCCGAACTACAGCTATCGAAATAAACGAAAGTTATCATCAAACTCAAAATGAAATCTGAATAGTTTTCAGCGATGTTGGTGGAAAAAGTAGCAGGCAATTAAGGTCATAAATGATTACAGCCAGCTAGAACGGGCCTGCTTTAGAGTTCAGCACTACTTATTCTGCAAAACTTTGTTTGATTCGGATCACATGCCTCGACGGCTACGAATTATTATTGAATTCATTTTACAACAATCATCAACATTACAAATAAAGCTATTCTTTGATGTGCCTAGTGCCAATGTAAAGTGGTTCGAGATGACTCCGACCAGTGCATCCCAGTACGACGTCGGCTATGACGTAGATTATCATTTCGCTCATGTAAAAAAGCGAGGGTCTTCTGCGATCTATACTAGAATCTACAGTTTCACATCAGCTTCTAAGACCGGCTATCCATTAATTTGAACGCTGACCAAATAACACATTGTGTCTAGATGGGCAGGCATTTCGTTAGTTCGATTTGGTTCGTAAGCGTCTGTGCGCTACGCATGATAATTTTTAGTGGCATTTCATATATTAGGTCGTTACACAAGTTTTCGTGCTAAATAATAAAGAGCGAATTTTTCTAACAGAATAATTAGAACCGCAAAATTTTGGTATCATCTGAATGCGCAATTTCTTGGGGACATTTTAGTACACAAATGGCTTATACTTACTTTGAGATGGGGCTGTCTTGGGAACAAATCCGCTTGCTACTGATGTAAAAATGGGGCGTACTGGAAAATACTAATGAAGCGGCGAGCAAGATTTAGTGGAGTTGGCTCGGGGCGATAACAACAGTAAAGAAGAAAATCCTGAGAAGTGGTCCGTGAAGTTCAAAACTGAGGACAACACTCTGCAGCTTCAGTCGTGTTCGGGTCGTCAACGGTAGGTGATCATCAAAACCTCCGTTTCAACTTGCGCGCCGCTTCACCATCACTTTCTCCATGGCGCCATTCGTGCATGAGTAGCAAGCGAATTTGTTCCCAAGACAGCTCTTCATAGAAGCAAATATAGGCAAAATTGTACACTAAAGGGTTCGCAAGAAAATGTGCAATTGAATGATACAAAAATTATTCAATTTCATTCCACTAACTTTGTGTTCATTGCTCTAGTGCCAAAACTCGTGAGAAGAGTTTTTTCCAGCTATAGTTTCTTTTTCTCCTCTCTAAAATTTTTCAGATTTCCTGTAATTTTTCGACATTTCACGTTTTTCTCTACACGTCGGTCTGCTTTCGGTGCGAATAGATTTCTTACGTGTGAATTAAAGCTCCCTCTCATTATGCAGTTGAACTCTTGTTGGCATCCTATAGAATATAATATACAGTTCTACAAGTTTTTTTTGGCATAATTCTATTAGTTTCGCGGTAATTGTTTTTTACATAATACTTAAAACTAGTGATAGTGACTGAAAGTTCGAAAACATAAAGCTTCCGTCATAAATACTGTAGCACATCGCATGCGATGCGAGGTCATCGAGAACAAAGCGTAAGAATCCCGTTTAGAATAGAGCCATTTTCGGTGAACAAAGAATTTTCCAACTTCCTAATCATTCTATAGATCAAATTTTGGCAATTACAATACTTCACTTGCCTCTGAAAAAGTTATTTGATGCGCTGTAACATCGGAAATATGATCAAGTTTCACACCCGGCTTTCTTAGTTCGCTTAGCTTGAATTTACGGATAGCTTACCATTCCACAACAATACTCTTTACCAATTTGATTGAACACATGACTTTCTTCTATTAAAGAGAACATCTTTTTCTTGCAAATATCACTAGTACTGATATTTCAAGTGCCTCATGAGTCGTACGCTAGATTTTCAAATCACTGGTAGACAACCAGAGAACTGCTTTCCAAAAGTGATTATGTTTGCAAACATATGACGGTCGATATGAGCTTCCTTATTCGCTAATATGCTTATGTAACATCTGATGCGAAGAATATTATTTGTATGGCACAAGCAGTACATACCGCCAAATTGCGCGTCTCGTAGGATCGTTATTGGTGAGCCGCTTCCCATAGCGACGGCGAAAGTCGACTAATTTGACGTCTGGAAAAACGAAACTACACATGTAATTGAAGTAAAATAGTGTTATAACATTTTTTCATAGATAACTTCGACTTTTCCCATTTTATAGTAGGCGCCATGAAGAGTTCGCTGGCCGGCGATTCATTCGATTCGTCAAAGAATGGTTCCATTGCTCTAAGCAATTTTTTCCATTATTCAAAATGTAGAGGGGCACAACAGTTTTATTCTTAAGTTGAGCAAGACCAATAAATGACGGTCAGACTTCGTTGCGTTAGGCATTAGAATCACTCTTTGAATGAAAGAATGTAGCACCGGTGAACAACAACAACTATGAAATCTTCGTAGAGAAGAAAATTTGGAAGAGATTTTTGAAAGCATTGAAATCTACGTTGCTTCAATAATCACTGGATTGAAATGATTCTACCATGCTGCAAAAGCGTTTCGCGAACGACGTCAGCACATGTGAAATCTTGTCAATCCATATTAACTTGCTCGGGACGGTAGTAGAAGTGCTTCGAGAAACGCAAGTGGCAAAATGATGCGCGATTTTCGTTCTTTGATTGCTGTGTTTTTCTGCGTGTTGAAGGAAATTACGGGTTTTCCGCCACAGTTAAATACATTACGTTTTGCTTTAGATGCTCATAAAATTCTATAGCTTATGTACCAGTTATATGCAAAAAAATACGCTAGTTTACTTTGCTATAATACTGTTTCTGGCATTCCGTCAATATTATTAAGTTGCCATGGCACAGTTTCCATCCATTTCTCTCTCTCGCAACAGTCGTCCATGGTGGTGGTTTGATTTGAGCATGGTGGCTGGCGAGCTCCATACCCTCATCTGCAAAATATCAGCTGCTGCGATTACAGCTGATTAATTCTTCTTACGAACGCATTCACCCAACACGCAGATGATCGTCCTCGGGGACAGGAGTATTATCGCAGGGTCCCCTCTACGGTTCGCTTCGTCCACCTGTCATCTATCTTCTTACTCAGCTTCCCACTGACTTACTGACCGGCCTATGTGCTTTTCTCCATTGATTAAAGTCTTCCTAGATCATGAAAATGAGATAGGTTCCAGAAATCTGTGGAGGGAGAAACGCATAGATGTTGTGAGTGCCGACTAAATTTTAGAAGACATCGTTTAAGCGCTCTGAGAGTTGTTTGCGGTAGCCTCGGCGTGGTCAAAGTATCGGCCCACGTCCTTGCTGCATAGCAGAGCGCTGGAAGAGCTGTCGAATTAGAGAGGATAGCGCGTAGTTTAGGGTCCATTATTGGGTCGGTAGCTTCTTAAAGAGGCCCGAAAGCGGCCCGTGCTGCCTTTTTCTTCTGTTAGAGAAAATGGGAGAAAAACTCGATTTAAGTAACAAAAACTGCCTGCCGCTCGCGACTGCGCTTGGTGATCGATGAAATGTCGTCTCGAGCGGTAAGGAGGAAGGTGAGGGCTGGACAGGTGCTGATGAAATTCTCTCGCACGCGGCGAGGCAATCGGTATATCATATATGTCAAACGCGGATTCCTAGTGTTCACAATGAATTGAAATTTTTCATCATCGAAAAGGGATTTTGCCATCAATAAGATAGAGTATCACAGAAGAGACCTCAGTAAGGCGATAGTTGTAACATCGTCCAGACATTACAAAACAACGATTTTGTGATCGAAAATTAGATCGTGAGCTGTATACGATGTCTATCATCGATAACTTGATAGCTTCTAAAAAAATTCAGAGCCTTTGCGAGTTTAATACGTTAGTGGCATACGTAAGTTTCGAGGAGGCGAAAAGTGTGGTGGCTTCTAACATTCTTGAGATTTAGCTGAGATGTTTATAGCGAAGTTCAAAAGCACTCAGACTTTACTGTTGTCGTAAAGCCACTGATTTTTGTGATATCCATTTCTTCTGCACTTTTGATATATCAAAATGAGTAGTTTTTGTTAGGAAAGCAATTTGTTAAGACAGCCTTTTCTGTTGAGCAGAAATTTTTCATTGAACTTTTATAAGTTATCAAAAGCTTAATATCTGTTGACTTCAGAGGGTACTTGTTTTTCAAAAAGGTCTTCTGGCACCGTGTAGTCGTAAAGAGAAAATTGCGTCACTCGCAGCGCGAGTCATAGCGCTCATTTTGATTTTTCCTTTGTAATTTGTTCCACCGTTTAGTGGAGAGTCCTAGGTTTATTGTGCTACAACAGTAGAAGAAGTGTAGCTCTACCTCAAAACGGTGAGACGCTTCATTTCCATTCTATATCACCAAATAAACCTGCTAAAAATCCTACGCCTATGCAACTTATTCTTGGGGAAAGGCATTTGAAATTATAAAGTAGATCTTAGAGTTCTAGAGCCGTAAGTTTTGTCTAAGGCTTTTTCAGCAGAGGAAAAATAGTAAACTGAGTAATGAAAATTGCCCTCCACACATGAATCGCGTTACATGATCGAATGTCGCGCGACCAATTCATAGCCATTCACATTCGCAAGCCAAGGGAATGCGTGCCAAGTGTGAAACTCAGTTTCATATTCTCTGCATCAGCTCAACAGAAGGGTATATTCAGAAAACAAGCACGTGTTGAGACCTCCGAGATGTAACGGATGATTGTTGATGGTCTAGGAAAAGAGCTTTGTCGAGAAAAGTATGGGCCAAAACGCGCCGAATGTGCCACTCTCATTCTCGTCTTCATAGTCACTTTTATTTTCGCTCTACAACGCAGTAAGAAAGCTTTCGAATAAGAAAGCATAGTACTAAAAATGCAATGGTTTGACCTTCTAACCAATTAGTAGCATCTCTAATGAACGTCTCTCTCCGGCAAGAGTGGCTCCTGCAAAAAATGCTTTTCGATAACAGAAAAGTACCTAGTTTAGTGCCACAGACATTTCGTGACATGAGGCTTTGATCATAACCATTAAACCAAGTATTTCACCCAATTATTTTGATTTGAAAAGCCTCAAAACGATTTCCAATACAAAACATTAACACTTTAGCATTTCGTATCCACAGAGTCTCCCTGAAATCAAAGTTAACTACAAAGAACCCCAAAGAACAGATGTGAAATTGAAGGAACGTCTTCACAAAGCAAGATATCATCTTTTTCTCTGCCTTTTTAGGGCGTACTATGGAAATATTCCTAAAGACCAAGCGAGTTCTGAAATCCCCATTCCTGGAGCTGTTAAACGATTGATGACAGTTTACTGGAAAGCTTTGCTTGGCAGAAAGGCGACGAATCACACCTACGCTTCACAGAATTCCATTACATTCTACACAGTTTGTAAGTAATGTGGCAGAGTTCGAGATAGAAGGTCGCTCCTTTTTCTAAAAATTATGTACGCAAGTCTCTTCAGTATTATTCCACCTTTCTATGATGATATAGTTTGATTACAACCAAATTTGCGCTATATAATACCAAGAAATCGCTGTAAGTTCGAAAAAAGATGGACGCATAATGTAATATACTATATGTCAGTAAATCCTCATGCATAGGTCTTTCCAGATACTAGGTTTACTATCTAAACGCTACTTCTCAAGCTAGTGAACTACATACATATATATCTAGTTGGGCCTTGAATGGAGCAAGGGTTCGATTCTCGCCTGGAGTCGTGTTTTTGCTCACCACTCAGTTCTCTTAGGCATATGTGCAACATCATAACATGCGAAAAAACCAGTAAAAATACTAAAGTTTTGAAGTAGTATAACTAATAAATTACTGCAAAACGATTGACTGGAAAAAGGAGGTAAGACATGATTATTGACAGCTCTAAATGTATTCCCTTTCGGATGGATACGATTTTTTGGTGCTTTTCCGTTGTGTTTTCTTTTTTACGAACCCGTGTTAGAAACGTAGATCTTAGTCATTTTCAACGTTCGATTAGTTGTTCGATAGCACAAATCAAAAGAAGTTGAACGGCATATCTCACCTTTAGAAAAGTGTTCTTTTTGCGCTGAAGGAGCAAAAATTAAATTTTGCTTCCCGTTGAAAGATTTCTCGCCGACCAAAGCTTTTCCTTCGGAGTTCTAGTAACCAATCGATGGATTCAATCTTAGGAATTCTAATGATTTATTTGGCTCCATAGTGGACCTGGTATTACGCTGAAACAGCCAGAAGAAGATTGAGCCTCACTAAAAAACAATCAATTCAACTGTCCGCCCCTCGCTTCGATCCATTGAGAAGAACGACTATTTGATAATCCATCGATAGCATAAATCAAAAGATTTTGAATGGTGCATTTCACTATCAAAAGGCCTTGTTATTGCGGTGAACGAGCAAATATGATATTTTGTTATTCATTCAAAGATTTGTCGCTAACCACAGCCTCTTTTCTGGTTTCAACAAGCAAACGATAGATCGTTTCAGGAATTCCAACATTGTTTCCGCTCTCTTGAAGGAACTTCTTGATGCTTCAAAGGAACGAAAAGAATTAAGTTGCGCACTCAGCGCTAATCTTCCAGTTTTACAAAGCCCAATATTCTTGTAACACGCTGACGCTTATGCAGGACGTTTCGTCCCACACGCGCGCAACGTCAAATCTCTTCAGTTACTGTAATAGCGGCGGCCGCGCCCCTAAGGAAGTCGGCGAATCTTGTGAGAAGGCAGACTGCAGACAGCATGATGGATGCGGGGAGACGAACCCAGGTGGTTCTGACAGAGCATCTCCATCATGAAATGATGGAATTTTATTGAAAAACTTTCTAGAGATATTCTCAGCAAAGAGAACATCTATATTTTCCATTTTTCATCTACACTTCTTATGGTTCAACGACTAAACTACATCGCCAATTGATAACATTATGAAAATGACTATGATAGCGATAATGATCATGCTTTCGATAATGCTAATAATTACGAAAGTGATAATAATTGACACCCTTTTGAGCTGTTTGTGAGATCTGATAAAGGCACTTACACAGTGCATTTCGCTCAATGCAAAGGCATTGCATTGACCACAGTCGAACTTGTAGCTGGTAATGAATCATACTTTAATTCGATAATAATTGTGATAATATCGATGAAGTGACAATGATAATTTTAGCGGTGAAAGTGAGAATGATGATGATAACAGTGATGATAGTGATAGTGATTAGTTTTGATAGTGGTATGGATGACAGTGTTAGTGATTAGTGATAACGATGATGGTGATATAGGTGAAAATGATAGTGGTGACAGTGATAGTGATAGTGATAGTGGTTGTGAAAAAGATGGTGATAGTGTTAGATTCCTAGTAAATGGTTGCCCATATCCAGGGCATGCTTTCCTCTGCCTTTGTTGTAGTTCTCAATTTTCCCACGGTCTCAATCACCTACCGAGACTGCGGCGAAGGCGCTTGCTGCAAGAGAGCTCAGACACAACGGCAGTTTCGTACAAAGACGCAGATTCCCCCGCTACCGAGTGCCGCGAACGCGAATCGAACGTCCCCTGCTTATCAAAGGTGGGCGCCAGACTGTTAACTGTTGCTGCGTAATATGAGGTCCGTGTTCAAGACAAAATAGATCATTGGGATGCTGAAGATCTGGTCTATCCAGTGGTCACTGAAATTCCAAGGGGAAAACTTTGGTCAGCGAGAAATCTTCAAATGAAAAACAAAAATAGGTTTTTGCTTCTTCAGCGCAGAAAAAAGGTTGTTTGAAGATGAAGTACATCGCGCACCTTCTTTTGATATGAGCTATCGAATGGCTACTCAAACAATAAAAACGACCAAAAAATAATTTTTTCACGGTAAGAGACGCGGATAATAGGAGTAATTGAATTTTGCAAAAGCCAATGTTCTTTTGGGTGCTATAGCGTAATACCTGGTTCATTACGAAAATCAAATGTACCACTAGAATTTTTAAAATTCAGCTTATCGAATAGTTACTAAAACTTCTAAGGAAAAGCTTTGGTCACCGATAAATCTTTGAACGACGAACGAAATCTTATTCTTGCTCTTTCAGAGCAATAGCAGGACCTTTTGAAGATGGAATGCATCGTTCAGATTTTTTCGATTTAAGCAACCGAATGTTTACTCAAACATCAAAAACAAGCACCAAATAAGGGGTTCAAACGGAGAGGAGATATCGGAAAAGTGCCGATTTTCTCGCTAAACGATAAGAGAATTCTTAACGTATGGGCTTTCCTTTCGTTTAGATCGTGTCAGCAGAAGGCTTTTCTGTTATAGTTTATCATTTAATAACGATTATGGCCTCTAGAACTTCAGTTTATCAACTGGCTACGATATTTCAACTACTGAAAATTCAATACCACTTGACTAGAAAACGCGCGCCTCCTCTATTACCGCAGTCAAGCAAAACGTGCCATCGTGGGGCGTGACACAGATCGTACCAAGAGCTACCAAAAGGCTAGAGAACAGAAACTTTTTGGGTGATCAAGCGCTGTTACCAAGGCGGTAAAAAATAAAATTAATTGCTGAAGTGATAACCGAGTTAATCTGTTTGTAACAATTCGTGCTAATGGCAAAATCAATAATATGGATCAAACATTACCTTTTGACGTCTAATTTTAAAAAAAGAAAGAGGCTTTGCTAAGAAAAATTCAAATTTTAATGTTGCCATGAACAGTCTGTACACAACTACATGTATATGATCTAGATGAATCTCATAATGCAATTCCTTCAATAATTTTATAATCACATTTACAAAAGCATTTGTTCAATAGATCTTTTTGGGACGGAATGTAAACACTTGGATACACAAGTTTCTGAAGACCCTTCTCACTAAAAACATTTTTTTCAAGTTTGAGTAATCACTCAAAAACAAAAGCTTCCTTGATTTAATAATGTGTTTTGCTGAAAAAATCTTTTCGTTACTTTTCACTTATCCGATGTCAAAAGAGTATAAGACCATATTTGCTGCACAAGATTTTCATGGAGGTTTTAGTAATCATTCTAAATTTCAAATCTCTGGCTACAGCCGTACGTGATACGTTTTCAAAACACCTTTCTACAACGCTGTGAAGTTCAAAATAACATTGTATCTCACACAAGCATACTTCTCACCGGAGAAAGCTCTTTGATCAGACTATTGATAATCATTCGATAGCTTCAGTTTCAGTGAATCCAACGCTTTGCCTGTTCTTACAAAAGACCGTTTCTCTGCAATGTAGTAGAAAAAATAATATTTAATTCGCATGCACGAGCAAGTAAGTGGTGATGGGCAATCCGCGGGCCGCAGAGTGAAGAGGCAAGGGTGGTTGACGCGATCACCGATACATTATTTACTGCTTGTCTTATGGTAGTGCAGTTTTTAGTACTCGATCAAAAATTATAGATCAGATGATATTTTCTATTTAATCGCTTATAGCGGTGGTATGATGTTTCAAATATATACTCATTGATGCAGAGTGATGCGCAAAACTTTCGCGTCAGGCGGGACTAAGAATAAAATATTCCAAAGAAAACCATTTGATCTATAATACCCAATATCTGTCAGCGTGACTGGGTTCAATGTCGAGACCGACTACCCGGGCGAGGCCGTTGACGGTTGGTGGCTGACAGATAGGAGCGCTGTCTCGTCGAAAAAATGTTGTGCACATGGGCGTCAGTAGTGTGACGGGTAGACCACGCCTACCGGGAAATAGTGAGGTGGGGGTTCTAGTCCCTCCTGACGCAAAAGTTTTGCACATCACTTCTACGATCAGTAATTGCTACTCCGCTATGAAGGAAGAACCCCAAGTAAAGCGCATGAGTCTGTTAGAAAAAGACTAGATACTTTCATTTGCCGTGAAAACGGATAAGTCAATCATCGTTATGATCGCTCTGTTGGAACTTAGAGCGCCAGAACGTCCTGATTGTCTCCAACAGTGACTCGAAGACGTTCTGATAGCACGAGGTTTTGTATATATTAACATGCTCGAAAATCAGCCGATGATCGCGCCGACCACCCATGCTGCCTGATCCGTGAGTACCTGCTGCACGCAAGAACCGGTCTTTTTAGAAAAAAAGCAAAGCGTTGGAATCACTGGAGCTCCCATTATCGCATGGTTACTATCAGTCTTAAAAGAGCTCTGTTCGTTGAGAACTATGCGCGTGTGAAATATAATTTCATCTCGAACTTTACTGCCTTATAGAAGTGTTTCCGAGAACCGGCCAAGCACAGCTCTAGCAAGAGATTTAGGCTTTTAAATAATTGCCAACACTACCATAAACTTCCGACCAGATAAAGAAGATCGAATATTCATCTGCCCTCGGATAACTGAAAAGAACCGCAACATTTTATTGCGTTATAATAGCGGGAACTATAAATTTCTATACACTTTCTTTGATCTGCTCACGCTCCTGTGGTGCTTGGGTGGCTTTTAGCTGAATTATCAATGGTCACATGAATAGAATTCTTTCGATTCAACTGCCATTGGCGGTGTTATGAAATGAAAAAGATATCCAATGATGTTCAGTGATGTGCAAAACTATGACGTCTTCCGGACTCAAACTCGCACTTCATTCCTTCCTGGAACGTGTCTTTCAACCAGATGCACCACTAACAACAGTTTTTCCATCACTCTTTCTATACTACAATGCATCAATCTGTCAGCTACCAACTGTCGATAGTTTCACCTGGCAGCAAATATCGACATTGAGCTCAGTCACGCTGACAGATCTTGGGTGCGAGTGTCCGTAGTGCAACGGTTCGAGCACGCGCACCCGTGGCGAAATGTGGGTTTGAGTCAGACCTAAAGCAAAAATTCGCACATCACTCCATATAAACGGGTATATTTATAACGTCAAGGCGCCTCTAGATGCTGGTGAATAAATAGGGTCTCACATAGACTATTGCTAGAGCAGCGAGACGATCACGTTTACCACACAAGGTGACTAGCTCTTCTTCAAAACTTTATGGCGAGTTTGCTTGATACAGTGGAACAAAAAAAAGTTGCTTCCTAAACTCTTCTATGATTCACTACGGAAAGCGTAGAAATTTTATCGAAACGGGAAAAATAGGAATGAATAACGAAAATCGAGTTTCTCACATGACGAGCTCCCTTGGGGTGCTAGCCAAGATCGCTACGCGCAGCGTCATTCAAGAATCGCTCGATTTTCGTCATTTATTTGGAGAATTTTCTCAGTTTCAAGAACATTTAAGGTTTTTGCATTGAAACGGTAGAAGAAAATTTATGCTACCGCACTATAGGTGCAATCTTTGACTTCTTTCACAATGTCAAGTAAAGTAACAAATCACTTGAAGCGATCAAGTGGGCCTGACATCCCACGAATGCCGTCAGTTACAAAAAATGCTGATCGTGCCAACCTTTGCGAGGTTGGTACGCCAGCGCCATACACTGGTGTTTCGAAGGTCTCGTCCTCCTCGTCAGCGATTATTTTGAATGCTTATTGCGAGGTTATAAAAACAGTCGATGCCATGGGTCAATTTTGCTTTACGAGGCGAGATCCACCGACTAGAAGGTAGTGATGGACCACTGTCATTGTACACTGTGCCGTCACCACATACGCCTCTCCCTTTGCTACGATGCAGGGCTTAATGTGGGGCGCGGGCCACTGCGAGGAGGACGAGACCTGCGAAACACTGGTGTATCGCCTTGGCGTACCAACCCCGCCTAGGCTTTAAATATTCTTTTTTTTGAATTATTTCACATTGTCAAGTAGATCTCCTATCAATACAAGAGGCGAGTTAGATTTTAAGTGCGAATTTCTACTTTATCTTCGCTCTAACAGCGCTCTGTGTGAATCTTTTTATAAACAGATTTTGACATTGGAATCGTCGAAATTTGGACTATCGTAAAACACTAATAATCCAGCGGAAAGCCACCTAAGCAAACAGGCGAGAAATAAATCAAATTAAGAGTGAAGCATCTTTTTATGTTCGCTCCTACAACACAATGGAAAAAGTCTCACGTAGTTCATACATTACGGAAGTCGCCGAGATGTAAGCTTCCGAATCACTGCCAAAAGCTTGGAGATAAAGTTGTTTTAGGTAAAAAGGACAGCAAAAACCCATGTTTGGATGAACTCACTCGTAGCAGGTCTCCGGTGGGACTGCTATAGAATTCTAGTACTTCGATTCTTCGATTCACGGGCACGGTGTATGGTGCTGCGTCAGATATCTCCAAAATCTTAATCAAGCTCTGTCGATATGAGGCCAAAAAGAATTACATATCACTGATATCCACGGATCTCCCTCCTCGAGGGATCCCGCCCAGTCAGTCGCAAGGGTACGTGGCGCGTTCCCAGGTGATGGATAGGGTGATAACGCAAACAAAAGCGTCCACATGCTTCCCTGAGACGTAGATACATTTGGGGGATGAGTTCCCTGCTTTTGCACCGTCGATTTGACAAAATTCTATTTCTACGAGTTAAATCGATCAAAAGGCTGCAATCAAGCGGCTAGGAAATACATAGGAGGCGGTTAGGAGCCGCCTCCAACAAATGAATTCCTCCCGCTCCTCCGAGAGAGACTGTCAAGCTACTTGTGAGAACCCAGCCTCACGTTTAGAGCATAGCAAGCTAGACGCTTGGTATTAAAATGATGAAAACAGCAATTAATATGGACTTCACTCCCCTGACCCCAAAAAAGCCCAGTCGGCAGCGCTGAGTAGGACGAGTACGGAGAGGCTGCTAGAATCTCGGGGCCAAACTAGACTGTCAAAATCGAAACGGACTAAAATGTTGATCTGTACCTACAATGCAAGAAGACTTGCTCGCGAAGCCGCTGTAGAATAGTTATTGATTTAAGAAAGAGGGATACTGTACGACGTCACTGGCCTGGCTGAGACGAGATGAGACCATCCTTTTCACCCTCTCTATAACACCGGAGAAAAACTCTTCTTGGAACATACGATAGTAGAGGTGTCGGCGGCGCTGGCGTCTTCGTCGAATCAAATTTGACCGTAAACATCGATTCTCCTGAACAACCAACAACCCATATCTGACGATCACGGTTAAAACAATGTGGTATAATGCCGACTTTGACCACCTTCATTGCTTCCGCACCAACGTCAAGCTATGACGAAGACGAAGTCAGAGCGTCCTATATGGACCTCGAAAGATTCTTCAAAGAAGACTAAACCTTTGCCAAGGTCATTGTGGGAGATTTTGATACGAAAATTGAACCAAGAAGAACGTTTGAAAAACGTCACATGGGACAGACGGACAGAATGGAATCAATAGGGTGAAAGGCTAACCAAGTTTATCATGACGACCCAAATCATCCATGGTAACTCACAACTGCAAAAGCCTCACTCTCAACGATGGACGTGGGAGTCTCCCAGTGGAGAGTACCATAACGAAATAGACCACATCTTAGGAAACCGAAGGTTTTGCCTGACCTATGTCGCTGCTGTTCCTAAGTTCTACATGGGATCAGACCATGGCCTCCTTCACGCAACGTTCTGATTTTCAAGGAGAGGAGAGAAAGCCGCTAAATTCAAACAACAAAGTCCCAAAGCTAGCACAAAATGGGGTCTATTCAAATCATTAGTCGGATTTAGGAAGATATCTTTGTCGACAACATGGACGAAGGATACAACCGGCTCGCTGATCATCCTCACACTGGCACTGTAAAAGCCGAGAGCCCTAAAGTTACAAAGAGACGCTTGTATCCGCAGACATTCGAGTTGATAGGTCAATGTGGAATCGCACGAGCTACAGACTACAGGCTACCGAAACTTCACGTCAAAACTTGTAAGACGCTGCGGAGAAGCGATAATAGAAGACTTCAAAAAAGACGAGCAGCAGTTATGGCAGAAGCTGGGAAAAGCATTCGCAAAGCCCAGCGAGAATTCGCCAATTATAAGACCAAGATAAGGCACTCCGATGCCCTGACGAGACGCTTACAGCTCTTAGAAGGGCTATGGATAATCATCCACCAATACTGCTCGGATCTCTTCGCTAGCCATGTCCTTTTACCGTCATCTAAATTGAAGGAGGATGAAGATGTCGCTCCACCGGTCCTTTCTTCCGAAATAGGCATACTATATGATCGGTGAAAAACAGAACAACACCCGTTCCAGACAAGATTAGACCAGAACACCTGAAGAATCTACCGCTAGTTCTCATCAACACCCTGGCTCGGTTCTTCACTCGCCACCTGTTAGAATGCAAGGTTTCCATCAAATGGAAAACCAGCAAGACCGTGTCGTTGTTCAAGATGGGAGACCCTCACGACGTAGGCAATTATTGCCCAATCTCCTTGTTCTCCGTTATTTATAAACTTTTCACTCAAGTCATCCTAAACAGGATTGACAGAACATTAGACGAAGGGTAGCCATGTCAACAAGTAGCGTTCCGAAAAAGACTGTACGAAAGGTCACATACACACGATTACAAGATTTATTGAAGGTCCACGAGAGTACAAAATATCGCTCTGTCTCACTTTTATCAACCTGAAGAAAACTTTTGATTCAGTGGAAGCAGAAGCGGTTATAGAGGATCTGGATACCAAGGTGTCCCTACTTGGTACATAATGATTCATCGTGAGCTATATAAGGATTTCGCGATCAAAATTTTTCCGTTTTACTATAGTGTTACCATCGACGTAAGAAGAAGAGCTCGACAATTTTGCAAAAAAATATTCATTGCCACCCTCCGAAACGTCTTGCCAACATTAGAATAGGGCGACATGGGAGTGAAATTTGGCTTTCGACAATTGAACCATCTTCTTTTTTCTGATGATATTTTCCTCATAACACCAAGCATCAGCCAAGCGCGACGAATGTCGAACGATTTCGACAACGCCTATGGAAAGATTGGTCTTCACTAGATCTAATGAAAACGATGTTCATGAGGTTGGGATGGGTTTTGAATGCCCATTCAAGCTCAACCTAACGAAGTGAACATCTCCGGTTGCTCGAGTTACGTCTATCTAGGTCCTGAAATCACATGTTGAATGACCTAGCTGCAGAGTTGAACTGGACGAAACGAGCGGCTTGGGGAACATTTCAGATCATTTTCAGTGTAGTGAAGAAGACAAGAAACATCGGACTCCGTGCCCATCGTTTCGACTAGACGATTGTCACTGCCCTAACGTATGCAGCAGAAACCTGGTCGCTACGCAAGCAGGATGAAAGATCACATGCGTTATTGAATGCACAGTCAAAAGTTCGATGATTAGAAGATCCCGTATTTCGCAAATGAGAGAAAGGATCCTAGGTCACAACGTACGTCAACGATCGAAGACCAGAAACACCAATCTACACACCGGGATATCCAAAATAAGGAGGGCCGGACACATGGTGCGCTTCATCGACAACCGATGTACGAGAGCCGTTGCAAACACTTTAGCCGAGAAACAGGTCCGGCGAATGTGATAATCATTCGTATTTTTCCTGCCACAATGCAGTTAAATGGCATTTCGACAAAGCAAGCACAGCGTTGGAATAGCGAAAACGTAAGTTAAGGATGCTAACGTAGGAGTTGACAAAAGAGCTGTGTTCTGCGAAAAATTATCAAGTGAAACACAGATGTTTGCTTTTTAGCTACAGCGTCATAAGAAGCTATTTTAGAAAAAAAGGGCCACGTAGCGCATCAGCCAGAATCTAATTTTTCGCAAGATTGCTAGAAGCGCAATGAGAGGTGTTTGTTTTCTTTTCGCCGCTAGATAGCAGGAAATAACTCAAAAAACTAGTAAATCTTAGAAGCACTGGAATACTCAAGGTCAAGAAAAACTGCGAAATGAGGCAAATAAATCGAATAAAATAAATAATATAAAGAAAAAAAAATAGGGTTTGGATACTTACCCGTCATTCATTAAGACGACAGACAGCAACCGCCGCCGACAGGCCCGTAAATGATCGATGAGCGAGTAGGCCGTCGCAGCCGCTAGTAATTCAAAACGACACGCTTCGCTACCGCGCGCACAGGAGGTCTTTGGCTTGGAGCAGACTTACTGGATTAGGTCGAGGATTTTAAATGGAAGTTGTCTGTTCATTCATATGATTGCTTCAATATCCTCATGTGGAGTTTGCATCTCACTTCTACAATACCCCTTATCACAACGTAGACCAGTATCAGTACTTCTCATGATCTCCTATTTAAATGTTCACATATCTTATTGTATATCTGTTTAATTCTAGTCGTCCAATTGTCTGTCTGTCTCTTCCAGTCTAAGGTACCCGACCATCTAACTGACTAACTGCCCTTACCTCAGTCTTCTGTGATTTATAAAACTGTATCCTGCGTAAGAGCGCATGTGGCGCAGTGGTTAGAGGTGCTCTGCGTCGCACACGAGGTCAATGGTTTGATCTCGAGCTCACGGCTCACCAAGCCATCCATCCCTCCGGGGTCGGTAAATTGGTACCAGGCAGGTCTCAGACTTGTCTGGGAGGATAGGCAGCACTGACTCGGTTCAGCAGGAGGCCACCGCGAGTCATTGTAAAGGCCAGATATGCATTCAACACCTCAAACGAAGTCAAAAATTGAAGTCGAATGCATGGCGCATCCCTCAGGGATTGATCAACGCCGAGAGCTTATCCTTTTTTATCTTTTTATCCTGCATAACTGCGTCTAACTTTCCAACTCATTGTCTCTCTCTCTCTAATTTTTGACAATAAAAATGCCTAGCTGTCCTTGTGTCAAGCTATTCAATGTTTTAACTGCATTCATGTCTGACTGCCTATCTGTTCTACTGTATTTTGTCTTCCAGCTCGGTCTGTCTTCCTCCCAAACAGTCGAAATATCTCCCAAGCTATTTATGTCTCTTTAGCCGTCTAAATGTTTTACTGTCTTTCAAATCGACTCTTTGCTCAACCACCTGTTTAGCTGTCAACTGTTTGATTGTACAATTTGAGGCTTTATCCCAATGTCGGTGAAATAATGGAAGAGTACGTTACATATATTTAGCAAACCAGGTGGAAATAAACTTACATCTGCACTAAGCTCAGCGTTCTGCCGACGGTTGTCTAATCGTTATAAATAGTGTAAATAGGTCGATTCGTCTAGAAATTGAGCATAAAGTTGTTCATGTCTTTTAAAGAAGCAGGTGAGGTAAATGTCGAGACAGATACATGATTATCTGTTTTACAAACCATAAAATCAAAGTGCGGCTTCCAGCAAATTTTTTATTCTATTCGTCTCTCGTATTCCTCATGCTCAAGGACAGATAAGAAGCACATCGACATAATATCATAACTTTCAATTTCCTTGTCCTTTTTGGTAATTATTACGAGCACTACTAAAGCTCTCATAGATGTAGCATTTTGCTGGAGTGCCCACTTTTCCACAGAAGACGATTCAGACGACCACGTCTGCTAAGCAGATCAATCCTACACCTGCCAGCCATTTCATGATCATGAGTGCGAAAATTTCACTGAGAAATGACGCCTACTCAAAATCTTTGTGGATATATTCAAAAATAACCACGATTTTTGAACAGCCGTGGCCATATTGAGCCAACAAAGGCTAAGCGTTGTGTTCCTACATTCTCTATGCAAGCAGTCGAAAGTAAAGGTGTGACTCGTTATACCAGTCATATGACCGACTGTGATCACTGTCATGCTGAGGATTTTGTCACTCTAAATGCTGTGATTTATACAATTTGGCGGCGTTTGCATTGTAAGTAGAGGTATAACGCTCTACAAGGGATCGGCTGGATCAAAAGGCACCGTGCTATTGTAGAGCGTGGAAAAGCGAAATAGCTGTTTAATACTGTAAGGTGCCATGTCAGACTTCATAAAAGGCTCAAGCATCTTGTCAGATTATTACAGTATCGCATCTGCAACATACTTCAAATGTTATGATTTAGCAAAATGAATAACCGCTCAAGACCAGGAAGCGCTCTTTATCTGAAGGTGGACTTAAGCAAAAAGTCAAAAAGATAAAATGGAAAAGTGGACCCAGAAAATTAAAAAAAGGGTCAGAGAAAATTCTCAAGTGTACAAACGAGATGTTACGGTAAAGTAGCAGGGAGACAGAAAAATTATCAACAGAAACAAATTTTATGTAAGTAGTAAATCACTTGAAGTGATGAAGTGGGCCTGACACCCATGATCGTCGTCACTTACAAGCAATACTGAATCACAATGTTGTGAAACGACTGAAAATCAGATGGAATTTCTAATAAAGGCTTCATCTTCCTATGCGACGATTTCTGCCTCTCGAAAACGAATCGAAGGCGGAGGGTTCACCTGCGTCTCCAGCCAGCTGAAAACATAAAATTATTACTTGTTCAACAATGTACGCTGTATTTCCTCATTATCAATTTTAACTGAGAAATTGGTTTTTGTAATGTGAAATGACTGTTCTACATAGGACGAGGGACAAATAAAGATATGAAGATGTGAAAACAACATTGAATGATTTTGAACATCAATAGAAAATGGCTTTCAGAGGACGTATAGGCTACTTATTCCCATGGCATAACATGACAGGATTTCGAAATAATATTCAGTGCTTCACAACATTTCTTAGAGAGTGGTTCATTCCGTATAGGGAGCTAAATAAAAAGCGATAATTTGTCGGAGAGGAATTTTTCATAGGAGTGCTTGCAACCATTCGAAATCTGAGACTTTAAGGTACAACTGCACGTCGTCGATTTACGTAAAAGACTTTTTGAAGCGGCCGCTGGAGAGTTTCTGGCTTCAGACACGCATATTTCCCGCTGAACAGGGCTCTTTCTTGGATGATTAGCAATCATTCTATTAGAGTCGAATTTGAGTTTAGCGCTGCGCTTATATCGCTCTGTCGATCGTTGCCGTTGCTCTGAAACGCAGCACGTAAAATAAATACAACGCAGCTGGTAAGAAGACGAGTTCACAAGTGTGAGCAATGCGGTTGTGCGTGAAATCACGTGGACGCTGAGTGCCGGCGGCCAGTGAGTTGTGAAGCAATCATCGATTTTCGAGCCTATATACGCGTAAAGAAGTACAGCGTCAGCAGTCACGTGGCTGTTACACCAGTCGCGACGTGAATGACTCCAGGTAGTCCTTTCTCACACATCGAGTTCAGCTTAATTTACTCACTGCGTTGCATAGAAACGGTCTCTTAATGATATAAGCACATCATTTACATCAAGAAGCACTGCGCTGTCTTGCGATTGTTATATGCCCGAAGAAAGAGTACCCTCCAACAAGAAATATGCTGTAGTTCTGTGTGGAGATCACAGCGTTATGAAAAGATATTTTAAAAAACCGGCGACGTGGAGCTACAGTCCATGTTTTAGCTTTCGAATGGTTACAGACACCCATAAAATGTTATCCTCCAGCGAATGAGGTCTTTTCTTTTGTTTGCTTAAAATCAAAGGAACCGGCCAAGGAACTAAACACATTTGGCATCAACAGAGACATAGGCCATACACAAAGCAAGAGTTGGCTGAAGACATGACCGCCGAGGGGCAAGGACGAAAGAGAACCTTGGTGTTGCAGTGGGTGGCAACGAGGGCCACGGGAAATGCATGAGTTTGAAGCTCAGCTGAGGTTATGCGATTTGCTTGTATTTCAGCATTGTTGTTGTTATATTTATATCACAGCGTGTCATAAGATGTACAGGCAGCATATCTAAAGATCATAAAAGAAGTAAATCCTGAAATGAAAACTGACATTCGACATTGGACAGCTGGTTCTAAAAATGTGAACATACGGGTAACGAAAAATTCAAATCTATTGAGGAAACATCAGAGCAGGAAAAAAGAGATAAAATACATAAGATATCAGATTTTGAAAAGCACAGGAAGAAATTGCGTTCTTGCTAGGGTACACTGACATCATTAACATATTGTGCTTTAAAAAATGGGATCTTTTCTAGAATTCTGCCACATTTTTGGTACTGTTTTATTATTGCGACGCCAATTGAGGCCATCGGTAAAAGCGTATTCTTTGCTGTTATCTGACGAATGTATGGTTATCTGATAGCTTAAAACAAGGGAATCTTGAAAGTATATTTTATTCCTCATATTGCTTGTTTTCAACGCCTTACCACTCAAAATAAGATCTTATTTCACATTTGATATTTCATGCTTGATAAAAGTTTTTTTATAACAAAATTTGACCACTAGATAGAACGAGTCCTTCTGATTGAGAAAATGTGTTTGCTTTTTGGAAAGAACTTCCTAGAGCTCTGCAATTGGTACCTTATCCGACTAGAAGTGCCTACTGTGTGTGAAACAGAATATTCTTTCGGTCGTTAAAAGGCTCAAAAAAGTCGTTTTCGACAGCCAAATAACCCATTGAAGTCGGAAAGATTTTCTCTATCTAACAATTACAAGTCCATTGCAATAAAACTTTCATTCAGTAAGAAATCTTCACATGAGGGACGAAATCTTATTTTGACTGGTACGGCGCCAAAGATAAGCTTTTGAGAAATTAAACAAGCCATTGAAATTCAATCTATTTGAGCTATCGATAAACTACAGAAACGCTTTGCAAAAGCAAAAATACATTTTTACCGAAGGTTCAAATGACTCCGCAATTTCAAACATCCTTCTCTAGAATCCTACCGCATTAGAAACATCTTATCTTGCTATGAAAATTAGATAATGCTGTTGTCAAATGTCTTTATTCGCACTATCTGAACATATAAGTCAAAGTCAATATCAATTATGCCCAAGCGTAAGCCTAAGCCAAAGCTAAAATGCAACGGGATTCTAGAAAAGATCCGAAAAATGTCATCGCTGTAGCTAGTCATATCATAGCTCACGTATTAGAAAACCTAGAGAAAAATGGTTACAGCTACAGAAATTATTGGATGAGTTGGTAATGAAATTCCAGAACAAAGACAATGAAACTAAACAATAAATGATCTGATATTATTTTCCAAATAATTTCACTCTTAAGCGGGCCACTTTGACGACGGAACGTTAAACGAAGGTGCTTCACTTTCAGCTAAAGGTAACACGAATCACGTAAACCAGACATTCTTTTTGTGGAACGTAATTTTGACGATATTGTACCCGACGAGACGGGGTCAAGCTTTTCTTGCACGGATTTTATGCGTACAAGCAGCTTCCTCGTTATCTCGTACTATCCCATCACTGCCTGCTTGGATATCAACGCTGAACCAAGTGGAATGAATGAGCTAAATGAAGTATAAACAATAAACCCTACATCGATTAGAAAGATGAAGGCGGCGAAAAGTTTGAGTACAATTGTAATGGATGACAACGTCACTCACATGCAAGGCACGAAGTATCGAAAAGCTGAGCATTAAGCTTTTCTGAAAAATTCGAAAATACTGCATTCTAATGATCAAGTGGTATATGGAATTAGCGGAGAGCTGAGTGTTTGGCTGTGGTATGGTACTCGCGAGATAAACAGGTAAATTACTTTATACTCTGGGAATAATGTCAGCAAAATCATAGTTATACTGCCAATGTCTATTACAGATTCTTATGCGCTGATATGGGTTATCCCAAAATCAAAGACAAACAGTAAACAATTTTGAATAATTCCAATCTAGGATAAATCTAAGATTGATCTAAGCAGGCAAGATTGCAATTCTGAACAATCAATTCTAAGCAAAGCAATTCTCCAATTTCTCAGTCACATCGTTATGTCATCTTACATATATTCATCCATATTTCAATCATATTCGTCTTTCATAGAATGGCATAGACATTTATCAAGTTATCGGATGACTAGAGCCCATGTGGCGCAGTGGTTAGAGGTGCTCTGCGTCGCACACGACGTCAATGGTTCTACCTCGCGCTCATGGCTCACCGAGAAATCCATCCCTCATAGGTCGGTAAGTTAGTACCAAACTTGTCGCAAACCTGTCTGGGAGGATAAGCAGCACTGACTCGGTTCAGCTGGAGAGCACCGCGGGTCACTGTAAGGGCCAGATATATACTCAATCATCAAAACGAAGTTAGAAATTGAAGACGAGTGCATGGCGCCAACCCTCAGGGATTAAACAACGCCGAGGGGTTTATCCTTTTATTCTATCATCCAATGACTACAAAAATATGGTTGAAAAAGAAAGAGACGGCGTTATATAACAACTGGAAATATTTTCGCTTTCACAACAATGTGCTTTGCTCGTTGGAACATAAATGATTTCTTGATACATAGGCATTCTCTTAACTATGAAACCTCTTACAGAAGTCTCTTTTGCTATATTTCATCATCTAATCACAATAATATTTTCTTAGTACTTAGATTACCAAATAAATTCATATATTCATATATCGCGTATAGTAGATCAGATGATATTTCATTTATTTAACCGCTTATAGAGGTCGTATGATGTTCGAATTATACTCATTGATTCAGAGCGATGTGCAAAGCTTTCGTGTCAGGTCGGACTAGAACCCGCTCCTCACTCTTTCCGGGAATGCGTGCTCTATCCGTTACACTACTGATGCCCATATTGCATATCGATCTTTCAACGCTACAGAGTAACCACCTGTCATCCGCCAGCGGCCAACGGCCTGACCCGGGTAGTCGGTCTCGACATTGAACCCGGTCACGCTGACATATTGGGTATTATAGATCAGAGGATATTCCTTTTATTTGACCGCTTTTTGTGGTGGTATGATGTTATGGCAGTTATGGCAGAACTGCAGAAGCTAGGAAGAGCATTTGCAAAGCCCAGCGAGGCTTCGACAATTATAAGACCAAGATGATTGCACTCCGATACCCTGACGGGACACATACAGCTTCGAGAAGGGCTATGGAGAAAACCATCCACCAATACTACTCGGATCTCTTCGCTAGCCATGCCCTCTTATCGTATATAAATTGAAAGAAAACTAATATGTCGTCCCACCGGTCCACCCTTCCGAAATCCGACATGCTATATCGTCGGTGAAGAACAGAACAACACCCGGTCCAGACAGGAGTAGACCAGAACATCTAAGAATTCGCCGCCAGTTTTCATCAACACTCTGGCTCGGCTCTTCACTCGCTACCTGCCAGAATGCAAGGTCCCTATTCAATGGAAAACCAACAAGACCGTATTGTTGTTCAAAAAGGGAGACCTTCACGACATAGGCAATTATCGCCCAATCTGCTTGCTGTCCGTTATCTATAAACTCTTTACTCGAGTCATCCTGAACAGGATTGAATGAACACTGGGCGAAGGACAGCCATGCGAACAAGCAGGGTTCCGAAAAGGATTTAGTACCATAGACCACATCCACACAATTACATGACTCATTGAAGTTTCACGAAAGTACAAACAATCACTCTGTCTCACTTTCATCGATCTGAAGAAAGCCTTTGATTCAGTGGAAACAGAAGCGGTTATAGAGGCTCTGGATAGCCGTGGCGTCCCTACCCGGTACATAATGATCCTTCGTGAGCTTTATAAAGATTTCACGACCAAAATATCTCCATTCTACAACAATATTACCACTGACGTGAGAAGAGGGGTTCGACAAGGCGATACAATTTCGCCAAAACTATTCACTGGCCACCATACAAAACGTCATGCGAACATTAAAATGGGACGGTATGGGAGTGAAAATTGACGATCGACAATTAAATCATCTTCGCTTTGCAGATGATATCGTTCTTATAACATCAAACATCAGCCAAGCGGAACGAATGTTGACCGATTTTGATAACGTCTGTGGAAAGATTGGTCTTCAACTGAATCTAACGAAAACAATGTTATGAGGAACGGATGGGTTTCGATTGCCCTATTCACGCTCAAGGGAACAAAAATCTCCGAATGCTCCATTTACGTCTCTCTAGGTCGTGAAATCAACATGATGAATAACCTAGCTCCAGAACTGAGCAGGAGGAAACGAGCGGCTTGGTGAACGTTTAAGAGCATCGAAGATGTAGTGAAGAGGGCAAAGAACATCCGACTCCGTGCCCACCTTTTCGACTCGACAATTATCCCTGCCCTAACGTATGCAGCAGAAACCTGGTCGCTATGTAAGCAGGATGAAAGATCACTTGGCGCTATTGAACGCGGTGTTGAAAGGTCGACGCTAGGAGTATCCCGTATCTCGCAAATGAGAGAAAGGATCCGATGTTCCGACCTACGTCAACGATCGAAAACCAGAGACGCCGTTCTACACGCCAGGATATCGAAAATAAGGTGGGCAAGACACGTGATGCGCTTTAACGACAACCGATGGACGAGAGCCGTTACCGATTGGATTCCTCGGGACGTCAAGCGCTTTAAGAGAAGACCGCATACCCGTTGGTCGGATTTCTTCACGGAAGCGATAGAAGAAAGATATGATGCTCAGCGAATCCCTAGAGCAAGAAGGACCCACTGGGCTACTCTTGCCCGCGATAGGGAAAAAGGGAAGAGTTGCTGGTAAGTCCATTCGACCATAAGCGGGACGATAGGTGACAGGTGATGATGTAATAGATGTATCCAGTGTTATAGAGTAATGTGCAAAATTTTGGCGCTGTAGCGTAGAAGGAGCGATGCCAAAATGGGCGTCAGTAGTGTAAAGGTAAGGGCACGCGTTCCTTGAAAGAATGAGGTGCGGGCTCTAGTCCCGCTTGACGCGAAATGTATTGTACAACGCTGTACATCAATGGATATATATTTCGAACATCATCCACCGCTATAAGCGGTTAAATAAAGAGATTATCATGTGATCTATAAAACCCAATATTTGTCAGTGACTGAGTTCAGTGTTGAGCCCGACTGCCCGGGCCAGGTCGTTGACGTCGTAGACGTCTCGCGGCCGGCACATGGGTATTCATATATTGTCATTGATCAGGTGTAATAGTAGAGACTCCCCGCGCCGCACGCGCAAATGGAGCGTACGGTCTGAGCTAATAATAGTTACGAAGGTTGTCAACGTGTTAACAATGGAACGAATCAACTCTCAACGAAGAATTCATGTGGAGATCACTCGAAGGAGAGCACATAGGCTTGTAATCATCCCACCCATCGAAGCAACAGTTTTATATGCTGGCTCATATCACGAGTGATAGCAAGACATTCTTCCCTACGGCTTATGATGGAACAGTCGTGTCAATCCAAAACGCTCAGAAAATCTTTCGCGCTGATGTTTTATGTTCTTGCGCAAGGACGGTGATTTCTATGTGAAAATCTACTCCTCCATGCCTCTGCCCTCTGTCTCTGACTGAAGGTGTGTTCCCTCTAATGAGACTCTTGTCAGTTAGCTATTTTTCTATGCGGGCACAAAACGGCTTACTGGTCTCGTTAGTACAGTTATCGCCGCACGCACTGCAAGGGATCAGATAAATTGTTCCCACGCTCATGCAATAATCACCGCTGCCATGGACATATTTTCCAAGCTTTTACTACATAGAGACGTTTATAGAAGCGATTTCGAGCTCGTTGGCACCTTAAAACATTCAATGGTATTTCAATAATCGTTATCAAATCTTCTAAACGTGCTCTTTCCAGACAACGTTTTATGGTTGTATTAATGTCATTTGAACTGAAAGGGAGGGTGAACAGAACTGCGCTTTCGTTGACAATTTTTGACCGGAGGCGTGTTCTTTCCTCAAACCTAAGCCGAGGGGATACGAATTCGTATCCGTTAGAAAAGGTTATTTTACGGGCTAGTTTCAGGATTCTACTCTATGCTCTATTCCAGTGCACACACTGGCAGCTGTTCGATACGTGTTTCTTACTAATGCCTTTTCCGTCTGTGAGGGTTGAGAGGAAGAGGTAGTAACCAGAATATTCTTATTACTTAGTCAAGTCGCGCCGTCGCTTTCCCACGAGGCGCAATGCTGCCATTACTCTGTGCAAGCATGCGCGGCTGCCAGCTTGCTCTCCCACGAGAAGGGACGCTGCTATTACAGTACCCGAGTCAGATTTGACATCGCAAAATTCAAATCATGTCATGTCCCATCTAAACATAGAAAAGGATTCGATTCAGTGGAATATGAGCAGTCAGAGAAATTTTGGACGGCTTGAGTAGCTCTGACTAGTAAGGAAAGATTTGTCATGACTATACAAAGGTTTTACAGCCATACCAAAATATCGTTATTCTACGGTGATCTTTTTCTATCGTTGCAAAACAGAGAGGCTAGTCAGGCCGATGGCATCTTGCCTCATATTCACGGACTTTACTATACATCATGTGAAGACGTTGCATGGTGGTGCAAAGGCATGGCTAGTAATCACACCGTCTTGGCTTCGCTAAAATCATCTTCGTATAACATTCTGGTAAATCTCGTTCTGAGCTATGGATTGGTATCTATATGCTCTAATCAGGCCCAACGGACAGAATGTCTTCAATTGTTCCACTCAAGTGTATCTAGAACGAAAAGTCAATATAATGACCGACTCAGCTCTAAAGGACAGCAAAGTCGTGGCGATTTTTTTCCAGTGGTAATTATGTGATACGAGACGTGGATGACGCAATGGAAAAGATTGGTATAGAATATCTCCATGATTATTTACATTTGAAGCGGAGAACGCCTGTCTTAGAACTGTAGAGTTCCGTGTTTATCAAAACTACTGCAACTTGCACAGCGATATCTTAGCATGAAGAGCAATCAAATTGGAAAGAGCTAACTGACAACAAAATTGAACGTTTTGGTTACTAAATATAGAAAGTGTAATATTCATTTCTCTAATAAACCCTTATCAGAATGTAATTCTTTGTAAATTTGATGAAAGAAGAATAGCACTAGCCAGTCTCAAGGGTGACCAACACATTACGGTCTCTCGTGATCCGTGGTTGCCTCGGAGACCGCTAGAGAGACGTGAAACCTCTTTGCCTTATACTGCTTCTTCTAACAGATCTCGAGTACTTGTTCACCTCGCATTTTCATCCATTGCAATTTTCATACAGAGGTTTTTGCACAGCTTTGAAAGAGAGTTTTCCTTTTGATATATTGGCACACCTAGTGATGCATAACTATAAATTT
>JAHQIW010007314.1:0-19623 GCA_019055375.1 Parelaphostrongylus tenuis
TCTTATTATAACTAAGTTTATATCAATCATTGGTTTATTTCTAATTACTGAGAGTGGAGGTACTAAGAAAAGGTTGAGTACTTATGGATAGTGGAAGATTTTTAAGTGAGAAGGAACAGCCGTTATTGAATAAAAGGCTTAGAACATCGGCACTGTGCAAACTATTGGTCAGAAAATATGAGTCTCCAGAGTAGTATTCACGGTGCTTTTCCTTTATCAGTTCCCATACTGAAATGATCAACGCACGCTCTTCCTACACTTACTCGAGTTACATATAGAATTACCTCCACATTAATTTCTATTAGAAAAGTTTAGTTGTAAAAGATATGCTTTCAAGCCACGTCCTCGAACATAGGCGATACAAATGCACAACAGGTGTTGACAGTTAATTCAATTTCTTTTACAGAGACGTAGTGTTACCGTTTGAAAATGAAGAATTTCAAGAGAAGTAACCACTCTTTATATTAAAAATCTGCTGTAAATGGTTGTTTCGTGATGTTGCATTCTTTGTGCGACTATAGGATACCTCTGACCTAGAAACTTCACCAATAAAAGTCCAAGCGTTGAAGTAGCATCTTAGGCGTGAAATGTGATCTTCTTTTCGCTCTCACATCGTCTCATGATAACCTTTCAAAAAACCAATTACATCATCAAAATTCTCGATATTTGGAATATCTGACTACTAATAAGACTTCAGTGAAGATCCATATCAAAGCCCCAGCAGAGCAAATGAGAAATTGAGTGTGGAACATAATTTCATTTGCGTTGCTGCAGCCTGATAAAATGCTCTTTTCTAAAATCGAAAGAGTCATCAAAATTGCAAAGATTTATTCTTTCGAATAATCACCAAATGTCTAAGAGAAAACGTTTATGCAGTGAGAAAGGCCTTCAAGCAATCGTGTACCCCAACTGGTACACGTCGTCCTGCAGGGTTCAATACTGCCGTTTCCAATGCCCTGCAATGTAATGGGTGCAAATTTCAAACCATCCTTTGCTCATGTGTGCTAATCCACCTAAATTAAGTCTCATTAGAGTTAAGTCGTCAACATTCGCACTTTCTAAGCATCACTTCATTGGCTTGTGGAGGTGTTGTGAGGCTCTTTCGTGATGAATATTTTTGCTACAGGGGTCAAACTGAAAAACGGGTGCATTCGTTTGACAGATTTTTTGAAATTGCGAAGTTTGACGTCATAGTTGCAGCCAAGATCTATCGCAAACAAAAATGCTAAGCGCTGCGAAAGCCTAACTAGAGACCTTTCTTCAAGCCGGGAACAACAGTATAGGTATTGAGTCACCCTAATGACAGTCGCTCGTGTTTGCATCAGTTGCCTAAAGAGAGAGTCAAATAATGGCATATTTTTGATATGTCGTGTTTGCCGTAGGCATCGCAAGCAAAGGTCATATTATGTAAGTGATAGCAAGACAACCGATCTGATAAAAGCCGTCGTTGGGCGAATTTCCGTGTTCGTGTCTGCTAGTATTTCCGGTATTCACAGATATTGATACGAGCATCGTCGGCATTATCTCACATGGATATCTAATAAACCGGATTGCAGTAGGATTCAATGGTTTCGCAAAAACGGATACTCATTGATAGATTATCAGTATCAGACTGTGCTATATAAAAAGATATTATTGAGTGCGGTTGCTTATTTCACATGGTGTTCACCTCCATAGACGCTACTCGAAGCCACAACAAGACTTTACACTGTGCAGGAAGCAACTAATTTGGCCACTGCACTCAGAACTTCACAGCACTCGAGAAGGGGAATATGTCCGTCGAATCAAAGTTTTATAGCAGCAATGTAAGTTTGGCAATTCATATATGAAAATACTATATCGTAGTCACTATTCAAAAAAACTGGGGGGGGGGGGGGAGGTTGGAAGTGGAATTCTTACGAACTCAGCTAATGTATATACAGTTTCTTCTAGAGAGAACTTGTCACTTAGTTCACGTCACTATTTACGACTTTCAGCAGCGACATTCCGTCCTTCCATCGATGGATGGCGGATGAGAAGAAGGAAGAGAAGACGAGATATTTTAATAAAAGTTTGTGAACTACTGGGGTGTTGTGAAACCAAGTGAAATTCGGCGAAGGAAACGGCAATTGTCTAACGAACATTAGCGTTAATCAGCAGTATCCCTTCTGTAAGAACTATATCACCTGTTATCACTTGAATATCGACTCACTGATATGAGTTGCAGTGAAATTTCAATCATTCTTAAGTTTTAAAAAACTAGCTCGGTTGGAACAAAGATTTACTTCTCTGTATTGATGATAACTCTTCTTCGTCCGCCTATCCACCTCTTGTTGATGGCGGATCTAGTCGAGATCCCTCAGGACATAATAGATGTGATTAAATGTTTACTAAACCTTACTGCGAGTCTTCCTTCACGTATTCGTCAAAACAATGCTTTCTCTTTATAATAAACCTGATATATATATATATATATATATATTTATATATATCAGTACTGAAAAGGGGGTAGTTACTTGTTCCCCAGTTCACGATATTCTACACACCTTATATTCAGTGTTTTTGTGAGAAAGAAACTTCAAGTAGCCTACATGGATGTCGGTTGAGCCAAATCTAATATTTTATATATTCGGACCGGACAAAAAAGGCACCCGTTGAAAGTGGGTCCAATCAGCCTTTTGTAAGCTTCCTTTCAACTGTTGGCTTTCAATCGAGTACAACAGTCGAACGCAATACGTACAGCTTTTATTGCAACATGTGTTGTAGCGCTAAAAAGCGACTATGAAGTGATGCTAAATACGAGTTATGGAAACTATAGCAGGGATTAAAACGCTTGCCTATAGCTTGCCAGTCTCTCTCGGAGAAGCGGAAGGAGCTTCTTTGTTGGAGGCGACTCCTAACCTCCTCCCATGTACTTCCCAGCAGCTTATTGCAGGCTTTTAGCCGACTTGACTCGTAGAAATAGAGTTTTTGTCAAGTCGGCGCTGCAGAAGCAAGGAGCTTATCCCTGAATCCACCTGCGTCTTTGGTAAGCACACGGTCGCTTTTGTTTCTCGTTTATTCCCCTGTCCATGACCTGGGGGTGCGCCATAGGCCCTCGTGACTAACAGGGCAGGATCCCTCAAAGAGGGAGGTCCGTGGATGCATTATCATTTTTGATAGATTACTAGCTGTTCTTTAATTTTCATGTACTGTGATGACGCTCAAATCTTGTATAAAACTAGGAAAAGCAAAACTAAAGATGTTTCATGTGATCGGCTTTGTCCGATGCAATACAACTCGATTGAATGTCAAACCTAGTACGATGGCGTAGTAAACCAGCGTTTTTCTCTACACTAAACACGTAGAAATAAACCAAAAACATATGAACGAGTAGGAAAAGCCTTATTCTGTCAAGATAATGCAAGGGATTCCGAAAATTTCTGCCAAGCGAGGAATAAAACCTCAATCAGACAACGAAATTCGAGCATCTTGCTCTGCGCGTCGCTTTCTGCAGTCGTCCGTTAGGGGTTAAACACTAAATTTACTCACCAGATGTAATCGAAACTACTTGACAACACTATTCAAAGTACGCGCCATCAGCCTGAACACGTGCAGAATTTTCTGGACTTTCTTCTCGAAGCGGGTCTTCTGGTAGCGACACGGTAATATTCTAGGCTTGGAATGCGGTCTTTTTTTCGCTCTTACTGTGTTCCATGACAAGCTTTTGAAAGTGCATATGGGAGCGAATACGCTGGAGAAAAGGTAGACTATTTCGCAACTGCATTAAGGATTATTTCGTGCAATAACTCAAGGCTAAGCAAAATACTTCACTAGGGACGCATCGGGACCGAAAACATAATAGAAAAGGTTTTTGTATAAAAGTCAGTATCGTCGAACAAGCATCCAAAATATGCGTTTCAGAGAACTCGTAGAGCTTTTGGACAGATACCAAAACTTCACAAATGAAAGGCAAGATGGCACCATATCTCACACTAATTCGTTCTGATCTGAGCTATGCAAATCACTATCCTATGAAGAACTCCATGCGGCTTGTCCTCAATGAAAAATTGAAAGACTACAAACAACGAAACTGTGAATGCTGCAAAAAGAATCTAATTACTATGCAGACCACAATTTGTTCATCATGATTATTTTTTATCGGGTTGCGAAAGTATTTGGCTGAAATCGCTCTGAAGATGGCAATATCGCCGAAACGTTACTTTTTATTTTTTGCACTGTTATGTACACAACAAATTTTAGTGGGTGTTGGCTATTCTGCGTGGAAAATCTCTATTAAAGTATAAAATTGAGCTGATGTACCTTGTTATATGATACTACGTCGTATTTGTTACAAGACCACATTCATTATGGTATTAGGTCTTCTCATAAGTTATGGCAATAGGGCAATAAATATTGAATTTATTGACGAAAAGTAATCAAAATTGATTCACAACAATATTCAAAGTGTGTGCCATCAACCTGAACCTATTTCTCATACCTTTTGAGCAACAAACCAATGCCACTTTGTGTAGAATTTTCTGAGCTGTCTTTTAATAAAAAAATTTCTCCATACTTTCACACCATGGCTGCTCATTAAGCTTTTATCGCATTTTGCTGCCTTACGAGCTCGTAATGGGACTCGATGCACAGACTACAGTCGAGAAAATCAGCCGTGCAAACGCTCAAGGATTTGTGTTCAGGTGAACAGTTGTGATAGAGCCCTATCACATCGACGTCGCAGCTATCTTATCCTCATTCAAAACAATGCAGGGCTGCACGTTGCCAATTTGACAAAGGGGAAGTTGACCGAACTAGTCTGGGAGCTGCTGAATAATCCGCCGTGCAGTACTGATTTGTCGTCGTCTCGCTATCACCTCTTCCGTTTGCAGGAGCATTTCATGAGCAAGAAGAAGTTTCGATGCATCAGCCAACTGCGTCGAGGAGTGACAACTTTCCTTGAATTCGAGAATGACAGCTTTATGACCGCGGCATTGTCTTGTTGTCTGAAAGATGACAGAAAGATGCCCAGCCTGATGGCACACAGTGTGGATATTGTTAAGCAATTTTGAGTACTTCTAGTTAAAAGTCGGTGTTTATTGCTCCTATGCCAGAGTCTATGAAAAAACCTAATATTTTCCACTCGATTGTCATTCTGCTTCGTGCAATCCTTGCTCGATTGACGGCGCTGCTTTGATTTGACAGTAGTTGAGCGCTAAATTTTGACTTCAAAGACCTTTCTATTTCTTCACTTCAATTTTAGAAATTTCACTTTTCTTATTTGCTTAACAGTTTACGCGTCCTCTTTTAGCATATTTGACAATCTGCGCTAGAATAGTGAGAAGCCACTTTATCCCAAACTTCAGAATACTTACGTTATACGCAATTTATAAACCTGCTTCGAATACGCTGCAACATCAGCAACCTATTTATATACGCGCGCCTGCCATGTTGTATTCGTAGCGCTTGATCACTTCCTTTGCACTGTCTCGAAGCGATGTTCAACTACAGCTACTTTATTGTGACGGACTTTGCACTACATTAGTCTGTTTTTGACTACGGCAGTCAATGCTTAGAAAATACGGACGATTATGAAGTGGTTATAATAAAACTCACTTCAAACGGATTAACACACATGAGGAAAAGGTGATTCAAAATGTGGATTTATTGCACCATTGCAGGGCCGTAGAAAGGACAGTAATAACAAGTAGCCTGCCGACTCTAGAGTCAGCTTGGATGAGTTCGCTGGAGCTCTACTACTCGGCATCACGATATCAGGGCAAGTGATGTTCTCGCCAAAGATCTTCTCACTAAATCTAAGTTCTATGTTATAATAACACGCATCGATTCCCACATGGTCGGATCATGGTTCTTAAAGGTTTGTCTCATTTGCTTAACATATTCATGATACGAGAAAAACTTCTGTTAATTTTCATTTTGTTAGTTTTAGCCTTGATATAATATTTTTTATTGATATCGTATTTAAAAAATATCGCATCAGTGCTAAAATTAACAAAGTGAAAATTTTCAAAACTTTGTTCGTGTCATGTATATATAATGCAAATGGGCACTCCTTTGAGAATTATGATGTGACCATTAGAGAATCCATGCGTGTTATTATAATATAGAACTTGAATTTGGTGAGAATTTGTTTGGCGAGAGCACAACTTTCTTTGATATCGTGAAGTCGAGTAGTAGAGCTCCAGAAACTTCATGCGGGCTGACGCTGTAGTCGTCAAGCTACGAGCTACTGCAGGAATTGGTGGCAAGTTCCCCAATAGTACGCAGCCAGCTTGCGTAAATAAGTTGAGTGCTGATACTCCAGAATATCTGAAGCAGATTTACAAATTGTAGATAACATGAGTACTCTTCAGTTTGAGATGAATTGGCTTTCTCGCCAATCTCGCACAAATTATCAAATAAATGCTTAAAGAGGATGAGCAAACTATTAAGGAAATCAGAAGATTGAAATCTTTATAGTGGAAGTTACGAAATGAAAAGGCCTATGAAATCAAATTTAGCGCTCAACTACTGTCGAAGTCTAAGCACCGTAATCCGTGACAAAAAAAAACATTTGTTAGGCCTTCGATGAGAGGTTTCGGAGCAGTCACCGTGCAGCCCAGAGTTAGCGCTGAGTGACTACCACTTATTTCGTTCGATGGAGCACTTTTGAAGAAAACGAGAAATTCCTTAATGTCTGCAATTTGAACATAATCTCTAATTCTCTTCAAATCGAAAGACTGCGAGTTTTATCGCCACGAAATGTTTATGCTGCTGGATATGATGTGGCTGAATTGTCTTGATATGGAAGGAGACTACTTCGTCTATTGAATTCTCATGTTTCAGCTTATTCGGTGTACAAATGGATTCCAAGCGATTTCACGTCAATTAGGTCTTGTTGAAAACTCTCTGTGTTTTTTGATTTTTTTAGATCTGAAGTTTTCGTTCCTTTCATTAGCTTCACTAACTTTATGTGATATTGTGATGGAATTACAGCAAGATGTCCTTGGAATCTCCTTTTCAGTATTCACCAGATTCTCTTTGTCTTTACTTTCTCAATACTGTCACTCTAATGGAGCTTTTCCTATACTGGTGTTGAATTATCTCTATGTTATCTGAGCATGATGATCAGGTGATAATTTAACGTTTATTGCAAATAATGAATTCTAGTTGTCGATGAATCGTTTGAGGCAAGATACTCTCTTAAGTTCCTGGTCGACCTTGAGTTGTGTGGAGTTTTAGTTTAAATTCGGGCAGAGTGCTTGACAGATATCCTTATCATCCTTTCTCACATTTTTTCGCCTTTGATCTGTTCTTTAACTTAGTTGTACGTTTTGGTAAGATCTGAGGCTGGGTGATATTTGAGGGCTCATGGGCGCTCGTTTCAATTGCCCGCGTCACCTCCTTCAATTCATCTCCAAACATTCCACCATTTCTGTTCAATGATATAGTCCACGTAAAAATAATATTTGCCGCGTTCTACATGATATCCTCCTCATCACGTTCAAATTACATTCTTATCGTTTTAAGATTCTAGTTTTCTTAAAAAGTCTGCGTAGATATTCTCTTAACAGAAAAGACTGCGATATGTCACCATATCGAAAGTAAAGCGCGTTACATCATGAACATTTTACTATCATGCCGATGATGCCACTGATTTCTTCGGATAACCGCCGTTTCTGCAGCATTTCGAAGTGATAGGTGCAGTATTCTATCAATATTTATTTAAGAAAACCTTCATTAATCACTCATGTCATTCATTGTACAACCCAAATTTCCATTCGTACTTGTGGCATTTGAACTGCGAACCATCAAAGTGCACTTTCACATCAATTACTGAGTTTTGTGTAGGTTGAAAAAGAATCTTTTCGCGTGCAAAGAGTATAGAAAAAGACACATTAGATGCTTGTTTACGGTTTCATTTCCAACGTTCACATCGCTCTCATGTAAATTAAGTGCAATGACTGGTGATGAATGTATCGGAGCTGATTCACGTATGCGTTTTGGTGTATGCATATCGGTTACCATCTCAGTAGATTAGATAGATTTGAGGTTGATCCTCTTCTATTACGTTGAAAAATTACTCCAATGAAATTGCTCAATGTAAACTTTTCATCATGGAAAGTCCTATAAGCAATATCATTTTTCGAATTTTCTTTTACAATGAGAAGGACAGCGAAGGAATGAGGCAACAACTGGAGTAAAAGAAGGAAAAATTCAAATGGGATAATTTACGAAATCGGCTTTCACTTAACGTCGTCGTGAGTGATTGATGTGTGTCTATAAATTCTTCAACTTAGATAATGTTGATAAACCTATTTATTAGGCTAACGTTCGGAACTCCGCTTCCTACACAGGCAATGATTCGAGTCGATTTATCATAGTCGTTCGTCTTCGTACGGTGGTCTGACTACTGTGGACTATCGACTACAATCATCGACTCTGGGGCAGGCGAAGACGTTGTAACGTTAGCCGAAAGAACACCTTTGTCAACCTCGTATAGCTGAAAATTTATACGAGCATTATGTTCGATAGTAAATGGAGTAGTCTACAAACTTATACGGCTTTTTCGCGTATGGGAGATTTGCTTACATTTCGGCTCGTTTTGATGATCGCTGCAGTTATGGCAACCACTCTCTTGCCAAGTTGGCCACGGCCTATTGTGGGCTCGTCAGATGTAAAGGTTTGTTTTAGGATTCAAACAGTCTTAGAATGTCATGTCTTTCGTTTCTAGTGTTTTTCTTATGACCACAGCTCAAAATTCAATATGCCTTGCAATTATTTTTGAGCCACGCATGTCAGTGGTCTGTCAAACAGGGCTGACTTATAGAGCCCGATACGTGTTTCGATCTTGCGATCTCGTCAGTCGAGCAGTCACCCTTTCCTCGTCGTTTGCTAATCTCTGTGGGTACTCCAGTCCCCACACTAAGAGTTAGCGACAACGAACGGCTTTACACTCTATGTCCCGTGAAAAACTCACCAAACACAGAGTGCTGTACACTCGATTGCTCGTTGCTAGTATATTCAATATATCATGTGTGACAGACCACTGACATGCGTGGCTCAAAAATGATTGCAAGGCATATTGTATTTTGAGCTGTGGTCTTAGAAAAAACACTCGAAACGTAAGTTATGATATATTGAATATACTAGCCACGAGCAATCGAGTGTACACCCTCTGTGTTTGGTGAGTTTTTCACGGGACATAGAGTGTCAAGCCGTTCGTTGTCGCTAACTCTTAGTGTGGGGACTGGAGTACCCACAGAGATTAGCAAATGACGAGAAAGGGTGACTGCTCGACTGACGAGATCGCAAAATAGAAACACGTGTATCGGGTTCTAAAAGTCAGCCCTGTTTGACAGACCACCTACATGCGTGGCTCAAAAATGATGCAACAGCCTAATAATCGTGGTTACAGGATACAGATGAGTTCGTCCGGGTTACAGTGCCTGCGATATTACATTGCAACTAAGCAATGCTCCAAGTAAGTTTCTATGTATGTGTATATATATGCATATATTTATATACACGTATGTGTATATACATCTATATGTATTAGTAGATAAAGTATATATATATATATATATATCTTTTATAAACAATGAATATATATATATATATATATATATATATATAATGATTAACCCTAAAGGGACGACATGTACCAACCGAGGTACACGATTGTTTGAGGGAATTTCTTGCTGGAGATAACTTTTTTCTTAATCACTTGAAATTCGTTGAAGAACTAAATTTTACGATTTATATGATTTGTTTGGTTTTTGAAAAAACCTTTTTACTACGTTGTAGTAGGGCAAATAAAACTATGTTTCATACTCAGTTGGAATTATTTGCTCTTCTAGAGCTTGTCTATGGTTCTTCACCGAACTATTACCGGTTATAAGCTAGCACAAAATTTGAAGATTTCGGTGCAGTGATTGGTTTTTTGAAAGTATGCTTCAGAAGGCTTCGAAAGTAAAATTAAGATTGCATTACGCACCACAAAGTGACCGTATAATGCAGTTTATTGAATTGGCAGGAAACGAATACTAGAGACTGTGGTTTCAACCACGGCTTCAACTTATCTTGGTTTATGTTGATTTGTGCTTCATGGATCAGTCCCCTTAACAGATGATATTTGAGTGGTGACGCCGGCAACTTTTTCTTGCTTGAAACAACCTCATTCGAAACATAAAACATCAATCTTATCAACAGTACCTTTCAATAGACTTTTTTGAGACCTCGTCTAGATTTCCACATAGTCTGATAGAATGTTTTCACCTTTTTAGAACTAGTGTTGATAGGCAGGCGGCGTCGTGCCGGCACTCTCGCGGCTGAGAACAGAGAGCAAACAATGTCTTTTCACTGCAATTTCCTATGTCAAAAGTTTCTACTAAGCAATTGTAATCATCCACAATTGACAAACGACAGCTCAAATGTGACTTTTTCTTTCTGTTGGTGAACGTTGCCGCATTTTCAAAAGTGGATGAATGGATTTATTGTTGAAGTGAGGATGACATGAAAATCGGTGATCATTCTAATCAAATTCTTCGGTTTTCTCAACTTCAGCAATCACAAAGCCTTTGGATGACAGCAAATTTGTTGCAGCTCTTAACGCTTATTCCTCGAAAGATTCTCGATTGTCGCTAGAAAAAGAGAGTTTTACTGAAAGAGACCGGACGACACCAATCTACACACAATTCGCACATCCACACACATGTGCATACACACACACACACACACACACACACACACACACACACACACACACACACACACACACACACACCACACAAACAGATGAACACAGACACACACCAAAGCGCATACGTGAATCAGCTCCGATACATTCATCACCAGTCATTGCACTTAATTTACATGAGAGCGATGTGAACGTTGGAAATGAAACCGTAAACCATCTAATGTGTCGTTTTCTATACTCATTTGCACGCGAACAGATTCTTTTTCAACCTACACAAAACTCAGTAATTGATGTGAAAGTGCACTTTGATGGTTCGCTGTTCAAATGCCACAGTTACGAATGGAAAATTGGGTTGTACAATGAAATGACTGATTTTTGAAGGTTTTCTTGCATATATGTGAAAGAACACTGCACCTATCACTTCGAAATGCAACAGAAACGGCGGTTTTCCGAAGGAATCAGTGGCATCATCGGTATGATAGTAAAATGTTCATGATGTAACACGCTTTACTTTCGATATGGTGACATATCGCAGTCTTTTCTGTTAAGAGAAAATCCACGCAGATTTTTTGAGAAAACTAGAATCTTAGAACGATAAGAATGTAAAGTGAACGTGATGAGGAGGATATCATGTAGAACGAGCCAAATATTATTATCACATGGACTATATCATTGAACAGAAATGGTAGAATGTTTGGAGATGAACTGAAGGAGGTGACGTGGGCAATTGAGAAGAGCGCCCATGAGCCCTCAAATATCGCCGAGCCTCAGATCTTACCGTAACGTACAACTAATATGAAGAACAGATCAAAGGCGAAAAAATGTGAGCAGGGATGAAAAGGATATCTATCAACCACTCTGCCCGAATTTAAACTAAACTCCATACAACTCAGGTCGACCAGAAACGTGAGAGAGTATCTTGGCTTAAATGATTCATCGATAACTAGCAATTCAGCAATAAATAAATAATTCTACTCTCACGGTAACTTATCACCTGATCATCACGCCTAGATAACATAGAGATAGTTCAACATCAGAATAGAAAAAGCTCTATTGGGGTGACAGTATTGAGAAAGTAAAGACAAAGAGAATCTGGTGAATACTGAAAAGGAGATTCCGAAGACATCTTGCTTTAATTCCAACACTATCACATAAAGTTAATTATGCTAATGAAAAGGAAGGAATTCTCAGATTCAAGAAAAATAAAAAACATAGAGAGTTTTCAATAAAGTTTAATTGACGTGAAATCACCTGAAATTTATTTGTACACCGATTAAGCTCAAATATGAGAATTGAATAGACGAAGTAGTCTCCCTCCTTATCAAGACAATTCAGCCACATATCCATCAGCATAAACGTTCCGTGGCAATAAAAATCGCAATCCTTCGGTTTGAGGAGAATTAGAAGATTATGCTCAAATCTGCAGACATTATGGAATTTCTCGTTTCTTCAAAAGTGCTCCATCGAACGGAATAAGTGGTAGTCACTCGGCGCTAAGTCTGGGCTGGTACGGTGACTGCTCCAAAACCTCTCATCGAAGACTTGACAAATGATTCTTTGTCACGGATTACGGTGTTTCGACTTAGACAGTAGTTGAGCGCTAAAATTTGATTTCATAGGCCTTTTCATTTCGTAACTTCCAATACGGAGATTTCAATCTTCTTATTTCCTCAATAGTTTGCTCATCCTCTTTGAGCATTTCTTTGATAATTTGCGCGAGATTGGCGAGAAAGCCAATTCATTTCAAACTGAAGAGTACTCTGTTATCTACAATTTGTAAATCTGCTTCGGATACTCTGGAGTATCGGCAACCAACATATATACGCAAGCTGGCTGCGTTCTATCGGAGAACTTGCCACCAATTCCTGCAGTAGCTCGTAAAAGAGTGAAAAGCCAAGCGACGTGCACGCACAGCTACCTTATTCTGCCAAACTGTACACCATAGTTGTTTATTTTCGCTTACTTCAAATGGATTAGCACACATGAGTTTTGGTGGTTTGAAATCTTTATCTGCTGCATTGCAAGGTGTTAGAAACGACAATATTGACAAGTAGCTTGCCGACTGTAAAGTCAGTCCGCATGAATTTTCTGGAGCTCCACGACTCGGCTTCATGATATCAGAGCAAGTCGTGTTCTCGCCAAACATCTTCTCACCAAATCCCAGTTCTTAATAACACACATGGATTCCCAAATGGTCACATCATAATTCTTAAAGGAGTGCCCCATTTGCATTATATATATATAAATGACACAACAAAGTTTTGCCAATTTTCACTTTGTTAATTATACCATTGATATGATATTTTGATATTACGATATCAATAAGAAATATTATATCAATGCTAAAATAAACAAAATGAAAACTGTCAAAACTTTTTTTGTATTATGAATATATTAAGCTAATGAGGCACTCCTTTAAGAACCATGATCCGACCATGTGGGAATCGATGCGTGTTATTATAACATAGAACTTAGATTTAGTGAGAAGATTTTTAGAGAGAACATCACTTGCCCTGATATCGCGATGCCGAGTAGTAGAGCTCGAGCGAACTCATAAAAGCTGACTCTAGAGTCGGCAAGCTACTTATTATTAGTGTACTTTATACGGCCCTGCAATGTTGCAATAAATCCACATTTTGAATCACCTTTTCCTCATGTGTGTTAATCCGTTTGAAGTGAGTTTTATTATAACCACTTCATAATCGTTCGTATTTTCTAAGCATTGACTGCCGTAGTCAAAAACAAGCTCATGTATGCAAAGTCCGTCACAATAGAGTAGTTGTAGTTGAACATCGCTCCGAGATGGTGCAAACGAAATGATCAAGTTTTCGAATACAACATGGCAGCCGCGCGTATATAATTAGGTCGCCGATATTGCAGCGTATTCGAAGCAGGTTTATGAATTGCGTATAACGTATGTATTTTGAAGTTTGGGATAAAGTAGCTTCTCACTATTCTAGCGCACATTGTCAAATTTGCTAAAAGAGGACGCGTAAATTGTTAAGCAAATAAGAAGAGTGAAATTTCTAAAATCGAAGTAAAGCAATAGAAAGGTCTATGAAATCAAAATTTAGCGCTCAACTACTGTCAAATCGAAGCACCGCCGTCAATCGAGCAAGGATTGCACGAAGCAGAATGACAATCGAGTGGAAAATATTAGGTTTTATCACAGGCTTTGGCATAGGAGCAATGGACACCGACTTTTAACTAGAAGTACTCAAAATTGCTTAACAATATCCACACTGTGTGCCATCAGGCTGGGCATATTTCTGTCATCTTTCAGACAACAAGACAATGCCGCGGTCATAAAGCTGTCATTCTCGAATTCAAGGAAAGTTGTCACTTCTCTACGCAATTGACTGATATCTCAAAACTTCTTTTTGCTCATGAAATGCTCCAGCAAACGGAAGAGGTGATAGCGAGACGACGGCGAATCAGTACTGTACGGCGGATGATTCAGCACCTCCCAGCCTAGTTCGGTCAACTTCCCCTTTGTCAAATTGGCAACATGCAGCCCTGCATTGTTTTGAACGAGGATAAGATAGCTGCGACGTCGATGTGATAGGGCTCTATCACAACTGTTCATTTGGACACAAATCCTTGAACGTTTGCACGTTCTCGACTGCAATCTGTGCATCGCGTCCCAATACGTACTTGAAAGCAGCAAAGTGCGATAAAAGCCTCGCTGAGCAGCCATGGTTCGAAAGTATGGAAAAATTTGGTACCAAAAGACAGCTCAGAAAATTGTTCACAAAGTGGCATTGGTTTGTTGCTTAAGAGGTATGAGAAATGGGTTCAGGTTGATGGCACACACTTTGAATAATGTTGTGAATCAATTTTGATTACTTCTCGTTAATAAATTCAATAATTATTGCCCTATTGCCATAATTTATGAGACCACCTAATATCATAACGAATGTGGTCTTGTAACAAATACGACACAGTATAATATAACATGGTACATCGGCTCAATTCTATTCTTTTATTAAGATTTTCCACACAGAGTAGCCAACACCCACTGAAATTTGTTGCATACATATCAGTACAAAAATTGAAGGGTAACGTTTCGGCGATATCGCCATCTTCAGAGCGTGCGATGGACTATCTAATTCGCGTTATACTCAGCCAATACTTTCGCAACCCAATCAAAAATAAGCATGACAAACAAACTGTGGTTGTATGGTAATTAGATTCTTTTTGCAGCATTCACAGTTTCGTTGTTTGTAAGTGTTTCAATTTTTCATTGAGGACAAGCCGCATGGAGTTCTTCACAGGATAGTGATTTGCATAGCTCACATCAAAACGAATTAGTGTGAGATATGGTGCCATCCTTGACTTTCATTTGTGTTTTGGTATCTGTCCGATAACTCTACGAGTTTTCTGAACGCATATTTTATATGCTTGTGCGACGATACTGACTTTTATGTAAAAACCTTTTCTGTTATGTTTTCGTTCCCGATGCGTCCCTAGTGGAGTATTTTGTTTGGCTTTTAGTTTCTGCACAAAATAATCTTCAGTGCAGGAGCGAAATAGTCCACCTGTTTCTCCAGTGTATTCGCTCCCATATGCCTTCTTGAAAATCTTGCCATGAAACACAGCAAAAGCGAAAAAAGACGCATTTCACGTCTGAAATTTTACCCTGTCGCTTTCAGAAGACCCGTTCCGAAAAAAGCCCAGAGAATTCTGCACGTGTTTAAGCTTACGGCGCAGACTTTGAATAGTTTTGTTAAGTAGTTTCGATTAGATCTGGTAAGTAAATTCAGTGTTTAACCCCTAACGGGCGACTACAGAAAGCGACGCGCAGAGCAAATTGCTCGATTTTCGTAGTTTGATTGAGGTTTTATTCTTCGTTTGGCCAAAAATTCAGGAACTCCTTGTATTATTTTGATAGAATAGGGCTTCTTCTACTCGCTCATATGTTTTTGTTTATTTATACGTGTTTTGTGTAGAGAAAAACGCTGGTTTACTACGCTATCATACTAGGTTTGACATTCAATCAATTGTACTGCATCGTACAAAGCCGATCACATGAAACATCTTTAGTTTTGCCTAATCTAGTTTCATACATGATTTAAGCGTCATCACAGTATATAAAAATTGAAGAACAGCTAGCAAGTTATCAAAAACGATAATGCATCCACGGACCTCCCTCTTTGAGGGATCCCGCCCGGTTAGTCACGAGTGCATGTGGCGCTCCTACAGGTGGTGGATAGTGGAATAAACGAGAACCAAAAGCGACCGTGTGCTTCCCAAAGAGCAGGTGGATTTAGGGGATTAGCTCCCTGCTTCTGCAGTGCCGACTTAACAAAAATTCTATTTCTACTAGTCAAGTCAGCCAAAAGCCTGCAATCAAGCGGCTGGGAAGTACACGAGAGGCGGTTAGGAGTCGCCTCCAACAAAGAAGCTCCTTCCGCTCCTCCGAGAAAAACTGGCAAGCTACTCGTGAGTAACCAGCCCCCTCGTTTAGAGCTTGGCAAGCTATACGTTGGGTATCAAATTGCCAAAAACAATAATAAATATGGGCCTCATTCCCATGACCCCGAAAGAACCCCTGGTACGGTAGCGCTAGGTAGGACGACTACCGAGAGGCTGCTAAAATCTCAAGTCCGAACTAGGCTGCCAAGATCGAAACGGATCAAAATGACGATCTGTACCTACAACGCAAGAACCCTTACTCACAAATTTGCTGTAGAAGATCTATTGATTCAAGCAAGAAAAATAAGGTATGACGTCATTGGCCTGGCTGAGACGAGAAGGTGCCATCCTATTCACGCTGTTTATGACACCGGAGAAGAACTGTTTCTTGGTACATGCGACGCAGAGGTGTCGGCGGCGTTGGCGTCCTCGTCAAATCGAATTTGACCGTGAGCATTGATTCGTTTTAGCAATTAACAACTCGTACCGGACGATTACGGTTGAAACGATGTGGTTCTATGCCGGCTTTGACCATCTTCGTTGCTTACGCATCAACATCAAGCTATGACGAAGACGGAGTCGAAGCGTTCTATATCGACCTCGAAAAATTCTTCAGAGAAGAGCATACATCCTTCAAGGTCGTTGTCGAAGATTTTAACGCAAAAATTAGACCTAGATGAACGTCTGAAGAGCGTCACATAGGGATTCACGGACTAGAATGAATGAAGAGGACGAGAGGCTATCTGAGTTTATCATGACGACCCAAACCATCCATGTTAACTCACAATTCCAAAAGCCTCACTCTCAGCGATGGACGTGGGAGTCTCCCAATGGAGAGTACCATAACGAAGTAGGCCACATCGTAGTAAATCGAAGGTTTTGCCTGACCGATACCGCTGTTGTTCTAGGTTCTACACGGGATCAGACCATCGTCTCCTTTGCGCAACGTTCCAGTTTTCGCGGAGAGGAGAGAAAGCCGCTAAATTCAAACAATGAAGTCCCAGAACTACCATAAACTGGGATGTATTTAAATCATCAGTCGGCTCTTGGGTAGATACCGTTGTCGACAACATCGACGAAGAATACGATCGACTCGCTGAATATCTTCACGTTAGCGCTATGAAAGTCGAAAGTCCTAAGGTCACGAAGAGACGCTTGTCTCCGCAGACACTTGAGCTGATACGTCAACGTGGAATCGCACGAGCTACAGGCAACCGAATCTTAACGTTCGAACTTGCGAAACGATGCGGAGAAGCGATAAAAGAAGACTTTAAAGAGAGAAGAGCAGCAGTTATGGCAGAAGCTCCAGAAGCTGGGAAGAGCATTCGCAAAGCCCAGCGAGGCTTCGCCAACTATAAGACCAAGATGATTGCACTCCGATACCCTGACGGAACACTTACAGCTTCCAGAAGGGCTATGGAGAAAATCATCCACCAAGACTTCTCGGATCTCTTCGCTACCTCTTACCGTCATATAAATCGAAAGAGGACGAATATGTCGTTCCACCGGTCCTCCCTTCCGAAATGCGATATGCTATATCGTCGGTCAAGAACAGAACAACGACCGGTCCAGGCAGGATTAGACCAGAACACCTGAAGAACCTGCCACCAGTTCTCATTAACACCCTGGCTCGGCTCTTCACTCGCTAACTGCCGGAATGCAAGGTCCCCATTCAATGGAAAACCAGCAAGACCATATTATTGTTCAAAACCTTTACGACATAGGCAATTATCGCTCAATCTGCTTGCTGTCTGTCGTCTATAAACTTTTTCCTCGAGTCATCCTGAACAGGATTGACAGAACACCGGACGAAGGACGGCCATGCGAACAAGCAGAGTTTCGAAAAGGATTTAGTACCACAGAAAACATCCACACGATTACAACACTCATTGAAGTTTCACGAGAGTACAAGCAACCACTCTCTCTCTCGCTTTCATCGATCTGAAGAAGCCTTTGATTCAGTGGAAACAGAAGCGGTTATAGAGGCTCTAGATGACCACAGCATCCCTACTCGGTATATAATGATCCCTTTACAAAACATTCACGACCAGAATATCTCCATTCTACATCAATATCACCATTGACGTTGGAAGGGTTCGACAAGGCGATACAATTTCGCCAAAACTATTCACTGCCACCCTACAAAACGTCATGCGAACATTAGAATAGGACGACATGTGACTGAAAATTGACAGTTGACAATAAAATCATCTTTGCTTTGCTGACGATATCGTTCTCATCACACCAAACATTAGCCAAGCGGAACGAATGTTGACTGAATTCGATAACGTCTGTGAAAAGATAGGTCTTTAACTCAATCTAACGAAAACGATGTTCAAGAGGAACGGATGAGTTCTGAATACACCACTCACGCTTAACGGAGCGACAATCTCCGAATGCTTCAGTCATGTCTATCAAGGACGTGAAATCAACATGATGAACGACCTAGCTCCAGAGTTGAGCAGGAGGAAACGAGCGGCTTGGGGAACGTTCAAGAGCATCGAAGATGTAGTGAAGAAGACTAAGAACATCCGACTCCGTGCCCACCTTTTTGATTCGACAATTATCTCTGCCCAAACCTATGCAGCAGAAACCTGGTGGCTACGTAAGCAGGGTGAAAAATCACTTGGCGTTATTGAACGTGCAGTCGGAAGGTCGATGCTAGGAGTATCCCGTATCTCGCAAATGAGAGAAGGATCCGAAGTTATGACCTTAGTCAGCACGCCAGAATATTGAAAATAAAGTGGGCCGGACACGTGATGCGCTTCAACGACAACCGATGGACGAGAGCTGTTACCGACTGGATTCCTTGGGACATCAAGCGCTCTACAGGAAGACCACCGACCTGTTGATCCGACTTCTTCATGAAGGCTATAGAAGAAAGATATGACGCTCAACGAATCCTTAGAGCGAGGAGGACCCACTGGGCCACTCTTGCACGCGATAGGGAAAAATGGAAGTGTTGCTGGTACCCGCTCGAGTCACTCGACGATCAACGGGACGACAGGTGATACAGGTGATTATAAATATAATGGCACGGACAAAGTTCTGACAATTTTTATTTCGTTAATTTTAGCACTTATATGGTATATTGATATTATGATGTTGATAAAAGATATCATATCAATGCTCTCGAAATACATTGGAATAAATAACGAGAAATCGTGATCAAGTACGAAAGGAGCTGGGAAGACAGGTATTGACAACAGACTTGCTGATTTAATAGAATGTTTGAGCCTCTTAGGAGGCCTGGCATGGCATTGGCCAACCCTTCTACTAGTAGCGGGGGGCCGAAAAAACTATTGGTCCAGACGACGTAGAAAATCACTAGATGTTGCGGTCAGATTGATTTTCAGCTTAATGCTTACGGTTGTTAACAAAGAAAATAATAGTACTTTTCAACAAATATTATTCAGAAGCAACCTGTCTCACCTTCTACATCTTCTTTACGACGATGCTATCCAAATGGTTGGGCGATCAGGCGACTAAAATCCCCTAATATAGACGAAGATCAGGATCTATTGAAGTTGAATGGAATATGAGGCGCATCT